>PVIA01011029.1:0-47485 GCA_004024845.1 Tonatia bakeri
CTAGGACAGTGGTGGCCGCCTGGGGCAGTGGTGGCCAGCTGGGGCAGTGGCCACCGGCTGGGACAGTACCAGAGAAAATGGGGAGCCGAGTGACACCTGGAGCTGGGAGAGGAGATGGGTCATGACTGGCAGTGACCCAGAGAGATTCTGGACTGGTCAGAGGGCTGGTCTGTGTGGAAAGCCCAGTGCCTGTGAGGAACGGCAGGCCGCACCAAAGGAGACTTCTCTCAAAAGAGGATCTCAGCTGCTGTGCAAGGACCTTGCATGCACAGGGACCTGGAGTGCACAGGGTCCTCATGGGCTCAGTGGCTGGGCCAGTGAAGAGGGATGAGTGGGGGCACGATTCGCTCCCACTCAGCGCAACTCATGGACTGATGAGAGGGGTGCAAAGTGAGGTGGCTTATCCACGCCAGCCTGGCACGAGTGCACAGAGTGGACAGTGCGGGCCACGCAGGGTTCTGAGGGCATGAGCTGGGGACTGGGCACTTGTGATTATTGTAGCCCAACCTGAGCTGCCTTCCTTGTGGAACCACAGGAAAGGAAAAAATGGAGCCCAGCCCCCTCTGCCTGCAGGAACCTAGAAGATCTCTAAAACCAGCTGGGCAGGCTTAACAAACAGCAAGAGGCTTCCCCCACCCGCAAGAGTAAGACAATAGGACCTGGAGCTGAGAGAAAACCAGCCACAGATCCAGAAAGAAGTCAGAAGGCCATCACCAACAGCTGAGACAAATTTCACTTTGCTCTTCATCAGAACTTGAGTGTTTTATTTTTATTTTTTTAATTTCCCCTCCTTTTCATTCATTTAGGTCTTTGTAGTTTGTTTCTGTTTTTCTTTTTTATTCTCACTTTCAGATTGCATTTTAATCTTTCTTCTTTCACTTCATTCATGTTCCAAATACCGCACTACTCTTGTTTTTTTACTTTTAATTCTTTCTATTTGGGTTATATATTTTTCATCATATTGTTGTTCCAAATGCCACACAGCACTCTTCCCTGGTCTTAATCCATGTAGCCAACTTCCTGAGCTTTAGTTCTGAATTTTATATTCTCCCACACTATGACACTTTTCTATCCCTGACTCACTATTTTTCTTCCATCTAACTTCACGTAAGTGCTCTTCTTTCTTAAGTCAGCTCACATTCTCTTTCCCCGTCTAATAAGACTCTTATATCTTTTCCAACTTTTATAAACAGTGGCTAGTTGGGTGAAATACCCAGTTATTGCTGTCCTTCTCCAAAGGAAATGCTATCTGTTTGCTGTTTGTTTGTACTTTAAAACCAATGGAATTCTCTCCCCCTGACCCTCAGCAGTTGAGGGAGGAATTTTATTTCATTGTTTCCACTCTCCCTCCCAACCCCCCAGCCTGGGTTTTACTCCTTACTCCTATTAGTTCACCTCTGTCATCCTCTCAAAATCATTTTTATTTACTATAGACATCTCATATTCACTTTTGCCTTTCAGCAATATTCTACTTCCCGTTCCAACTTTATTAAACTTCATTCAGCTGTCATTGCTGCTGACCCTGCTATGGTTTTTCTGCATTTTTGCTCTCACTGTTATAGAACAACAAGTCACCAAGGGGGGCCAAGTTCAATATACTATTACCAAAAGAAACCCCCAGGTCCATTATACCCTCCGTCTATAGGAAAGATGTCTCTCAATGCCAGAGATTTGTGAAAAGGAAAGGAAATGTTTATTTAATGCTATACAAACTTAAAGTAGTGAGCTAATGTCTTCATCAAAATCCCAAAGTCCCTTAAAACACCCACAAACACACAGTCCTTCCTTTCCCCTTTGCCCAGTCTGGGGTACCATACCTCAGGAAAGGAAATAGAAGTTCATGGCTCAGGCATCCCCCGGTTCTTCCCAGTAATCCATCTACAGCTTGTAGGCCTCCCTCGGTTCTTTGCACCATCAGCTGTGTCACCGGGATCTTTGCTAAAGCCAGGTGGTGACTTCCCCTACTAATGCTGCAGGGGTCCCCACCCTGGCAAAGGTGCATGGTCCTCTCTCCACCAGGACCATGGGAGTCCTCACTCAGCCAAATCCAGGTGGTTCTCCTCAATGGCTGTGATCCTTTCTGCAGTGCCACAGCCACATGGTTCTCCCTGCCTCAATTGCTGGAAGGAGGGGGTCACCACTCTGTCAAAGCTGAGTGGTGGTTCTTTGCTAACACCGCATGGTGATTCTCTCTCGCAGAGCTGATGGAGTCCCCGCTCTGCTAAAGGCCAAGTCGTTCTCCTCCCAGGTCTGAGGGAGTCCCCACTCTGCCAGAAGTGCATGGCTCTCCCTGGCTGGCTGCCTTGTCTGGGTTTAAATCCCTGAACCAATCTTCCTCTGCAGCCCCATTTCCGACTCCTCCCACACTCAGCCACACCTGCCCTCAATCACCCATTCTTTCTAGTCTTTTTGGCTGCCATCGTGGGTCTGGGCAGGTGTGGCTCCATGTCATGGAGTCAATCATCTCCAAGCTCCCACACAGGCGCTGTAACTCAGGGAACTGCCCCCAGTTACATCTTGGGGGGAAGTTACTTCCATTCTCCTGGCTCAGAGCATGGCCACAGCTATTCAACATGTCTATGTAACCAGTCAAAGGTTATAGATATGCTAAATGACCACACCAGAGGTTAGCTGCAAGGCTGTTGCTATGCAAAACAGCTCTCAATGGCCCTGCTCCATTTGTCCCTTCCCCCAACCCACACCTGGTGGGGGGTGTGTGTGATGTGAAGACATCCTAATATTTCCTGAACACCTTGAGTTCTGGACCCCATTTCAAATGCCCATTTGTGGTCCCCCCTCTTGGCTGCACCCTATAACATCACTGGTCCAGTACCTTCTCAATTTTCAAACTTCAAACCCATAATAAACTCTTCCCTTTCTTACCCTATTGTGCCCATTGCCCTTTCCTGTTTTTATTTACATTTTAAACTTTGTTTTCTCCCTTTCTTTACCTATGTTCTATCCCAAATCTTATCAATTCTTCTCCCACTTCCCACTATTTTCAAAGAGACTTTTTCAAAAGGGGAACTGTGGCATGCTGTGGAGGGTCCTTGCTTGCTCAGCAACTGGCGGTTGGAAAAGGAAGGAGTGGAGTGCTATTTGGTTCCACTCAGGTGTAAGCGAACAAATACAACTATACCACCAACTTACACCATACACCAAAATAAACTGAATATGGATAAAATACTTAAACATAAGTCACAATATCATAAATCTCCTAGAGGAAAACATAGGTAGCAAAATTTCAGATATCCTTCCAGCAGTATTTTCATCAATGCATCATCTTAGGTATGGGAAATTAATGGAAAATAAACAAATGGGAATACATCAAATTAAACATCTTCTGCATGGCTAAAGAAATCATCATCAAAATAAAAAGGAACCAGATGTACGGAAAAGAACATATTTGCCAACAATACCTCAGACAAGGGTTTGATCTCCAAAATATATAAAGCACTCATACAACTCAATGTCAGTAATAGGAACAATTCAATTTAAAAAATGGGCAAAAGACTTGAATAGACACTTCTCTGAGGAGGACATACAGGGCACACAGACATATGAAAGAATGCTCAGAATTACTAGCCATCAGAGAGATGCAAATTGAAATAACAGTGAGATACCACTTCACATCTGTCAGAATGCCCATCATTAACAAATTAGCAAACAAGTGTAAGCAAGGATGCAGAGAAAAGGAAGCCCTAGTTCACTGTCAGTGGGAATGCAGGCTGGTGCAGCCACTGTGGAAAACAGTCTAGAATTTCCTCAAAAAGCTAAAGATTGAACTGCCTTTTGACCCAGCAATTACACTGCTGGAAATTTATCCTAAGAATCCTGAAACACCAGTTCAAAAAATCTGTGTACTCCATGTTCATACCAGTGTTATTTACAATAGCCAAGTACTGGAAACTGCCTAAGAGCCCATCAATAAATGAGTGTATCAAAAAATTGTAGTGCATTTACACAATGGAATTCTATGCAGCAGAGAGAAAGAATGAGCTCCTATCCTTTGTGACAGCATAAATGAAACTGGAAAGCATTATGCTAAGTGAAATAAGCCAGGTGGTGAAAAACAAATACTATATGATGTCACCTATAAATGGAACCCAATAAACAAAAGAAATGAGTTAGCCAAGTAGAACCAGAGGCATGGAAACAAGGAAAAGACAGGGACCAAAATGGGAAGGCTAAAGGGATAAGGGAGGAAAGAAGAGGAAGAGTCTAGTTAAAGACAAATATAAATGTTCCGTGAACATGGCCAACATGGTGGGAATTGACCCTGGGAGGGCAGAACAATGGGAGAAAATTGGGATGGCTATAATAGTATAACAATAAAATAAATAAAGTGTTTAAAATAGAAAAAAAATAAAAATTTATATAAGGTTCAAATATATTTCATTCTTTCCCTCAAGTATAAGTTTGAGAGATATATTAAAATATTTAATTATATCCAACATGTTATATGATTTTCCTTCCCCTCACAAGATGTAATTGTTAACACACTTGTTTTTTGAAAATTCATTCAGCAATGAACAACCTGAAGCTCTAACAAGCTCCTGACCTGTGCTGGCTTCTCTTGTATTTTTATGAGATGGTGTAACTCTGTCTTCCCACTGAAGTGTTCAGAGCTCTTGGCACCATCTTTGGTATTAATTTATTCAATCCAGAGTAATCTGTGTTTATAAAATGCTGGAATATATCAGAGAATATTTAACTATGATGGTTGTCATTGACAACAAGTATTTATTGCTAAAAATGTCCCAGGCAGGAATATGAAACTTAGGGGTTTATTTTAAATAAAAGAGAAGTTGAAATGAAGTAACCATTCCCGATAATGATAATTAAATGCTACCATTCAAATACTGCATTTATCCTTCAGATTAATAGAGATATTAGCACAGCTGGTTTTCTTTTCTTTTTTTTTCCTACTTTCAAAAGGATTCATTTTTTTACCTGGTCAGGCTCTTGCCTAAGGGTGTGATCAGCAAGTACTTGGCTCATCTGCTGGGGCAAGATGATGAGGGGGCAGGGAATTGATTATTTCTGAATAGGGCAATAGAGGACAGGACATAAAATTGACTATCAAGGACTAATGACCTCTACATAAGCACAGAAAGAAAACAGTATTTTGAATAGTGAGAAAATAAAGAGATTTTGTCTGAATTTCCATGTAAGAAAATACTTTCCATAAATGTCTTCATTTTGCATCAATTGTATATGTATAAAACATGTGTAGTGTTCATCGGTTGTAATGTGTAATACCTGCTATGTGTGCATAAACATGTATGCACATGTGTACAAATGTAGGGAAATACAAAAGAGAAAGAATGTTTATAGCAGCTTGTATAAATAAATATATTTCCTTTAGTAAAATAATTTAGGTTTCTGAAAAATGCAATTGTGTTTTTATACCCCTAAAATAGGACTGCTGATCTAATTTCCCAATGTGGATATAGAAATGTTTCAAGATGAATATTTCTCATGCTTGACAACTCACTGTGATCCTGATAACAATATTTAGGAGGGGTTTTTGTGGGATGTATATAAACACCTCACTGTGGTAAGAAAGGGGAAATTGTGTGTCTAAATGGAGTGTGTTTCCTGTGATACTGCATAAATTGCCACCCCAAGGGGGAGGCCAAAACCAGCATTAGCCACAGATGTGCAGAAGGACAAAAACGTGAAATGGAGAAAACAATACAAAGGAAGGAAAGGAGAGATAGTCTCTCCTTATCTTCACTCTCACAAATCCAGGAGAAGATTGAATCTAGCAACATTTAATTAAGTGTTCTGTATTTTATTTGGCAATCCTACTCTCAGAGCAAGCCAGCTCTCCACTGCTTCTTTCTCCCCTTCTTGTACACCCCCCCCCCCACACACACACAACCACATTTTCTCTTCTCTAAGATAAAAGAGCTATTTCAATTACTGCAGTTTGGCAGTGGGCTCATCATAAGTCACTGGCATTGCACATACAGGTAGAAGAAAGCTCAGTACGTGTTTGGGTTTACCCATGCACATTTGTTTAGTTTCCTTAAGATAAGCATGTGTGATTCATGTCTGTTTTCTGTACATGCCTCAAAGGAGTGGTTATGGCTTGGGGCAGGATTGTGGTTTTTTTGACTTCCTTGTTCTAATACCATCCAGTGGTAGTCCACATTCTACCCTTCTAACATTTTTTCAGTTCTCTTCAGAAGCCTGTTTTAATTGCCTGCCCTGATCAATGCAAAGAGGCAAAGAGACATACTTGCCAAAAGTGTTTTTCTGGATCTGTGTCTCATGATTAGGGTTCCAAGAAGTTGACTGTTAAAGGCACCTGAAGCTTAAGGAAAAAACTCACTATATTCCAGTATGTTGTTAAATAAATAAGGAAGTATTTAATACCTTTTATTTTTTAATCCATGCTAGGTCTTTTATACAGATCTTTGTCTAGGTAATTCTTCAATCTACATTTATTTTAGTCTACCTGAATATACCACTGTTGAATTACCTATCACCAATCAGAAACTATTTAGCAACTGCTAAATAAACTAGAATCTTAACTTTATCAGTTGCACACTATTTCTATTACACCTTGAACAGTTCCTTAACTCAATAAACCCAGGGGGTGAAACCTGGATGTTGGCTAACTGATTTGTTTTTCCACTTCGCTACTACTGCCTAGGTTTCATCTTTCTATACTAAAGGAGGAGCTCTATCTTTCTAAAGCAAAGTACTAGCATATTCTATCACATACAAACACACACACACTACTTCATTATTTAATTAACCCATATTTATCACATGTTTTTTAAGAATGGGGCCAATCAATACCAGAACTGTGCACAGGTGTCCTATTTTATAAGTGTCATAGTTCCTGTCAATGATATTTCTTATTGATTGGTGGCTGAGATGGGAATCACCAGTTTCTGCCTCTGGGGAGTAGCTGCACTGCACTGCTTCTTACTGCTTGGAATGTTTGCTTGCAACTAGCTGTGTGATTAATTTAAAAATAGCTGTTTTTTTCTCCACAACTTTGTCAAATTTATTGTTTGCTGATTTATTTATGATGGGCATTCTGACAGATGTGAAGTGGTATCTCATTGTGGTTTCAATTTGCATGTCTCTAATGACTAGCAATGCTGAGCATCTTTTCATATCTCTGGTCCCTCTGTATGTCCTCCTTGGAGAAGTGTATGTTCAGGTTCTTTGCCCATTTTTTAATTGGATTGTTGGTCTTTCTGGATTGGACTCATGTGAGTTCTTATACATTTTGGAGATCAAACCCTTGTCTGAGCTCTCATTGGCAAATATGTTTTCCCATGTGGTTGATTCCTTTTGTATTTTGCTAATGTTTACATTAGCTGTGCAGAAGCTTTTATTTTGATTAATTCCCATTTGTTTATTATTTCCTTTATGTCTCTCGCTCTACAGGGACATATTGGTTAAAATAGTTTCATGGAATACCTGATATTTTCCTACATATGTTCTCCTCCAGAACTTTTATGGTGTCATGACTTATATTTAAATCTTTTATACATATTGAATTTATTTTTGTTCATGGTGTAAGTGATTTTGGAAAACACTGGGATATAAAGTCAATATTCAGAAATCATAGGCATTTTTATACACCAACAATGAAATATTGGAAACAGAAATCAATAAAAAAATCCCATGCGCTATAGCCACAAGAAATATAAAGTCCCTAAGAATAAACCTAATCAAGGAGGAAAAAGACCTGTACTCAGAAACTACACAATACTGAAGAAAGAAATTAAGGAAGACAAGAGAAAAAGGAAGCATATACTGTGTTTATGGATTGGAAGAATTAACAGTATCAAAATGTGCATACTGCCCAAAGCAATTTACAGATTCAATTCAATCTTATTAAAATACCAATGACATATTTCACGGATATAGAACAAACATTCCAAAAATTTCTATGGAGCCATAAGTGATCCTAAATAGCCACAGCAATTTTGAGAAAGAAGGACAAAGTAGGAGAGATCATAATATCTGACCTCAAACTATATTACAAGGTACTGTAATCAAAACAATCTGGTATTGGCATAACAACAGACACCTAGATCAATGGAACAGAATAAAGAACCCAGAAATAAGGCCATGTATCTATGGTCAATTAATAATTGAGAGATGGGTCAGAAGCATAGAATGGAGTTATAATAGCCTCTTCAACAAATGATGTTGGAAGATGTGAACAGTTACATGCAAACAAATAACCTTCTACTCCTTAAAGAGATACATTTTCAGAGTTCTCAGGATATGTTCCACACATTTCAACTAGTCAACCCAAATGAAACATAAAGATTTATTTTATTTTTTTAGATAGTAGAACTACCCTGTAGTATAAAAATACTGTGCTGTCTGCGTTGTTAGTGGTATTTCCTAAAATGTCACCCCAGTTGGAGAGGTTGGGTATGGGATATGATGATTCAGAAGATCAAGAGCTCTGAATAGGACATAGAAGCCACAATAAAGAAAGTGGAAATATGCCCACATGTACAAAGCTCTTGCTAAGGGAATAACATGTGTGTGTATGTAGACTCATCTATTCAGTGTAGAAGGGATTTGCTTACCCTAGAAATTATCTTGGTATCATCTGTTAACTCTGAATATTCCAGTACCTTTTAGTGAAAGAGTTTTTGCTTATTTCTTATGCAGTTACAGTATATACACTATAATTTTAGGCAGGAACAAACTACAAAATGCACTTTTTAAAAATTAGATACACGAAGTATTCATGACATGTCAGGACCTTAGCATTAAACACAGGACATGCTCAATTGACATTTTTCAGAAACATATTAATGAGGTAATCTTTAGTAAGGTGTCTGCAGAGTTAGGGAACCACAATGCATATGTAGACACCCAGCGACTTGCAACACAGGAAGCCAGTTCTAGCCCGACACCTGATATAGCAAAGGGCAGAAATGGGGTTATTGGAGCATGGCTAAAAGCTGGGTGTGAAGCAGGACTGCCCGAATTGCTGTAGTACTAGTTTAACCTCACTAATATATACAGCCTTGCAGGTAATCTAGCATAGACTTTTATTTAGAATTCATAACTTTGCTTAGATTAACCTGTAGACCAATTTAGATCACCCTTGACATTATAAGGTTTGTATAAGCACATTTCTAATCTGCTAAGAGTTTAACAGAAGGGATAAGATCAATTATGTCAACATAAGAAACATCCAAACCTGTAAGAATTTGTACAAGTTTATTTGAGCCAAACTGATGACAATTTCCAGGAAACAAAACATCAAGATTAAGCAAATGCTCCAGAGAATGGTGGTTCTGAACACTACTTTATACATTACAGTCCAAGGGGAAGATGTGTGGGATGAAAACCATTGGCAATAGATTAGGGAAGCAGAAGAAAGCAAGTGGGGTTAAAAGATAAAATAAGAAACAAATACTTTTTTACATCCTCATTTTAATAATAACATATCCGCCCAGTGGCAGAAATTTTCCTACATTTCGAATATGTGAGTTTTGTATAGGCATTTTCTCTAACTATGCCTGCACAGGAATCCTTCCAGCTATACCTGCAATGATGATGCTCAACTGGTGTTTATGCAAAACTTCCCTGAATAAAGACAAATCAGATCTTTTGCTCCTGGACATGCAGCTTTGATGAAGAGATGAGCCCTGCCCTAAGGTGGATGGTGCTTGCCTGATGGCTTGTAATGAAATATTGGGTTGACTAAAGTGTTTACTTATTTTTATTCCATAAGCTGCGTCTAGTAGCATTTAGTTGTATTTAACTTCATTCAAAACAATTTTTAACATTTTCATTTAATCTTTATTGTATTTTTTTGCATTACCTTGTAGCCCCTTTACACCTCCCTTCCCCTAGAAATCACCAGTTTTCCTTGTCCACGAGTCACTTTTCCCTTTAGCTCAATTCCTCCATCCCCTAACATCCCCACCACCACTTGTTACCATCTTACTCTGCATCTAAGAGTCTGTTCCCATTTTCCTTGTTAGTTCAGTTTGTTCATTAGATTTCACGTATGAGTGAAATCATATCATATTTGTCTTTCTCTGACTGGCTTATTTCACATAGCATAATGTTCTCAAGGTCCATCCGTACTGTTGCAGAGAGTAAAATTTTTTTTTTTGGCTGAGTACTATTCCACTTTAAAATAGCCAATAGTTGTTTTATGCACTCATCTACTGATGGACATTTGGGCTGCTTCTGTATATTGGTCATCATAAATATCACTGCAATGAACACAGTGGTGCTTATGTTTTTTTGAATTTGTGTTTTGGGTTCCTTTGAATATGTTCCCAAAAGTAGGATCACTGGGTCAAAAGACATATCCATTTTTAATTTTTTGAGGTATCTCTATACTGCTTTCCACAGTGGCTATACCCATCTGCAGTCCCACCAACAGTGCAAAGGGTTTCCCCTTTCTCCACATTCTTACCAGCACTTGTTGTTTGTTTGATTTATTGATAATAGTCATTATGACAGGTGTAAGGTGGTATCACATTGTGGTTTTAATTTGCATTTCTCTGATGATTAGTGACATTGAGCATCTTTTCATATGTCTATTGGCCCTCTCTATGTCCTCTTAGGAGAAGTGTTTATTCAGGGCCTAGCCCATTTTATAATTGGGTTATCTATTTTTTTGGTGTTGAGTTTTGTAATTACTTTGAAAATTTTGGATATTAACCTCTTATCACATGTATCATTGAATATGTGGTCCCATTCCATGGGTTTCATTTTATTTTGTTGACTATTTCCTTTGCTGTGTAAAAACTTTATTTTGATGTAGTCCCATGTGTTTATTTTTTTCTTTTGTTTCCCTTGCCTGGGGAGATATATCTGATTAAAAATTTCTACAGGCAATGTCCAAGATTTTGCTGCTATGTTATCTTCTAGGATTTGTGTGGGTTCGTGTCTAACATTTAAGTGTTTGATCCATTTTGAATCTATTCTTGTGTGTGGTGTAACAAGGTGGTCTAGTTTAATTTTTCTGTATGTATCTGTCCAATTTTCCCTACACAGTGTATTGAATAAACTGTATTTAGCCCATTGTATGTACTTGTTTCTTCTGTTGGATACTAGTTGACTATAAAGATGTGGGTTTATTTCTGGGGTCTCTATAATATTTTGTTGATCTTGGATCTATGTGTCTGTTTCTACTGTCAGAACCATGCTCTTTTGATAACTGTGGCTTTATAGTTCAGTTTGGTATGAGGTAGCATTATTCTTTCAAATTTGTTTTTCTTTCTCAGAATGGCTGTTGTTATGAGGGGCCTTTTGTGGCTCCATATACATTTTTGAAATATTTGTTCTAGTTCTGTGATTTCTGTCATTGGAATCTTGATAGGAATTGCTTTCAATCTATGGAGTATTTTGGGTAGTATGAACATTTTAAGGATGTTAATTCTTCCTGTCCACGAGCACAGTATGTGCTTCTATTTATTTGTATCTTCTTCAATTTCTTTCTTCATTGTCTTATAATTTTCTGAGTACAAGTCTTTCACATCCTTGGTTAGATGCATTCCTAGGTATTTTATTCTTTTTGAAGAAACTGCAAATGGGATTGTTTTCTTGATTTCCCTTTCTGTTAATTCATTATTGGCATATAAAATGCAACTGATTTCTGGATATTAATTTTGTATCCTATTACTTTGCTGAATTCACATATCAGTTCTAGTAGTTTCTTGGTGAAATCTTTGGGGTTCTCTAGGTACAGTCATTCATCTGTGAATAAAGACAGTTTTACATCTTCCTTTCCTTTTTGGATTACTTTTTTTACTGTTTTGTCTGATTGTTGTGACTAGGACTTTCAGTAGTATGTTGAATAAGAGAGGTGAAAGCAGACATCCCTTGTCTTGTTCCTCTTTTTAAGAGGAACACTTGTAGTTTTTGCCCATTGAGTATGATGCTGGCAGTGAGTTTTCCATATATGACTTTTATTATTTTTTAATATATTCCCTCTATTCCTACTTTACTGGGAGTGTTTATCATAAATGGGTGCTGGAATTTATTAAATACCTTTTCAACATCTATTGATATGATCATATAGTTTTAATGCTTTATTTTTTTATGTGGTAAATAACATTTATTAATTTGTAATGTACTATCCTTGCACTCCTAAAATAAATCCCACTTGATCATGGTGTATGATCTTTTTGATGCATTGTTGTATTTGGTTTGCTATTATTTTGTTGAGGATTTTACCATCTATGTTCATCAGAGATATTGGCCCATACTTTTCTTTCATTGTAGTGTCTTTACCTGCTTTTGGAATTGGGATAATGCTTGCTTCATGAAATGGATTTGGGAGTCTTCCTTTCTCTTATATTTTTTTGTAATAGTTTGAGTAGGGGAGGTGTTATTTTTTCTGAGAAAGTTTGGTAAAATTCCTCTGTAAATCAATTCAGCCCAGGGATTTTGATTGTTGGGAGTTTTTCAATTAATGCTTCAGTTTCACTGTGGCAGGCAACCCTGTGTTAGGCTACTTTGTACTTTGTAACTTCTGTGCTAGGACCCCGCGCTTTGCTCCTTTGTCTCCCATATGAGGTAGTTAGACCTAATTTCTGCATTTAGCTTCTGTAACCTCTGCCACGCAGGCAGGGGGTCCGAGGCTATTTAAACCCCAGAAAGTTAGAGATCGGGGCTCAGGATTTGGGTTCTTCCCCTGAGCCCACGCATAATAAAGAATCATGCTCCGCCATCTCTCCTGCGTGTGAGTTATTTTCTGCAACATCACTAGGTATAATCTGTCTATTCATATTCTCTGATTCTTCCTGATTTAGTTTTGGAAGACTGTATTTTTCTAGTAATTTGTTCATTTCAACCGGGTTGTCCAGTTTGTTGGCATATAGTTGTTCATAATATCTTCTTACAGTCCTTTTATTTCTTTAGTGTCAGTTGTTATTTCTCCTCCTTCATTTCTGATTTTATTTATTTAGGTCCTCTCTCTCTCTCTCTTTTTTTTTTTTTGATGATTCTGGTTAAAATTTTGTCAGTTTTGTTTATCTCTTCAAAGAACCAGCTCTTAGATGCACTGATATTTTGCAATTTTTATAGACTTTTTTTTGTTTGTTTCAGCTTTGATCTTTATTATTTTGTTCCTTCTAATTACTTCAGGCTTTGTTTGTTGTTCTTTTTCAGGTTTCTTGAAGTATGAAGTCAGATTGTTTATTTGAGCTTTTTCTTGTTTTGCCTTTTTTTTTTTTAGATGGGCCTGTGACACTATGAATTTTCCTCTCAGCATTGCTTTCTCAGTGTCCTACAGATTTTGAAGTCTTGTGTCCTCATCTTCATTTATTTTAAGATATCTTTTTATTTTTTCCTTGGTCTTGTTGACTCATTAATTGTTTAATAGCATGTTATTTAGTTCCCATGTCTTTATGTGCTTTTCAGTGTTCTTCTTGTGATTGATTGATGTGGACCCTGGCTTGTGGGGTCTGTGACATTGTGGATGGGGGAGAGACATTTACATGGACTAACAAGTCCTTTGGAGGAAAAAGGTGGCCAGCTTCACTCTCAAAAGCTGTGGCCTCCACCATGACAGCCTTTATTTCTATTCTCAGCACATTACACGATGGTCCTCATTTAGTATGCACTGGTTGGCTTTAGGTGGTTACCTTTTACAGAAAACAAAGGAGATGTGCCTCTAATCACATCACAGAAGAAGGGTATTTGCAATTGAAAAGGGAAAAGTGGCTGAACTGGTTACACTCCATAGTGGGGAGTTTTAGCATGGATTTTAGAAAGCTACAGTAAACACTTGCTGTCTCAATTCAGGGTGAGGGAGTTTTAGTAAGAACAAGACTCAAAGTGGCCTAGGTACATTGTAGGCCTGATTCCCCATTGGAGAACTTATCTGTGGATGTGGGTCCTGTGCATCTCTGAGTGGGAGCTGGGTTCACACCATGGAGAATGGTCTCCTGCAATTGATTTTTAGTTTCATAGCATTGTGGTCAGTGAAGATGCTTGGTATGATTTCAGTCTTCTTAAGTTTATGGAGACTTGTTTTGTGTCCTAACATTTGGTTTATCTTAGAAAACATCCAGGTGCACTTGAAAAATATGTATATTGTGCTGTTTTGGGTGAAATGCCCTGATATATCAATGAAATCCACTTTATCTAGTTTGTCCTTTAAGACCGCTGTCTCCTTTTTAATTTTCTGCCTGGGAGTTCTATCCCTTGAAGTCAATGGGGTGTTAAAATCCCCACATATAACTGTATTTCTGTTGATGTCTCCCTTTATGTCTGTCAAGATTTGCTTTACATATTTAGGTGCTCCTTTATTTGGTGCATAAATGTTTACTAGAGTTATACTTTCTTGTTTGATTGTTCCCTTTATCATTTTGTGGTGTACTTCTTTGTCTCTTACTATACCTTTGGTTTTAAAGTCTATTTGTCAGATATAAGTACTGCTACCTCAGCTTGTTTTTCTTTTCCATTTGTATGAAATATCTTTTTCCATCCCTTTACTTTTAGTGTGTATGTATCTTTCAATCAGATGTATCTTTTTGAGCAGTTTATATACTGGTCTTGTCTTCTTGTCTGCCCAGCTACCCCATGTCTTTTTGTTGAAGCATTTAAGCCATTTTCATTTAAGGTGAATTCGATAGATATGTATGTGTTGCCATTTTATTGTTAGCCTGTTTTCCTCTGTTTTTTCCCCCTTCCTTCCTTCCTTCCTTCCTTCCTTCCTTCCTTCCTTCCTTCCTTCCTTCCTTCCTCCCTTTCTTTTTCCTTTTTCTTCCTCTTAAAGCAAGCCCTTTAACTTTAGTAGAGTACTGGGTTGGTGTTAACAAACTCTCTTAGCTCATTCTTATTTCTCCTTTAATTTAAATTATAGTCTTGCTGGATAATGTAGCCTTGGCTGTGGGTCTTTGCTTTTCATAGCCTTGAATATTTCACACCACTGCCTTCGGGCCTGAAATGATTCTGTTGAGTAATCACATGTCAGTCTCTGGTGCTACCTTTTAGGTAACTACCATTTTTCCTCTTGTGACTTTTAGGATTCTCTCCTTGTCATTTCAGTTATGATGTGGCTCGGTGTAGTCCTCTTGGGTAGGACTTGTTTGAGACTTTCTGAACTTTTGGAACTGCGTGTCTTTTTCTTTCACCAGATTAAGAAAGTCTTCAGCCGTTATTTCTTCAATTAAGTTCTTGATCTCTTGCTTGTTCTCTTCTCCTTCTGGTACTCCTATGATGCAGATGTTGTTCTGCTTCATGTTGTCCACAATGTTTCTTAAGTTCTCCTCATTTTTTAAAATTATTATTTTTTTCTTTTTGCTGCTCTACCTAGATGTTTTGTTCTACATTGTTTTCCAAATGACTAACGTGATCCTCTGCTTCATCTAACCTACTGTTTATTGCTTCCAGTGTATTATTTACTTCAGATATTGCATTCTTTATTTCTGACTGGTCCTTTTTTATGATTTCTATGGCTTTTTTCATGCTTTTAAGCATCCTTATACTCATTACTCTAAACTATCTATCTGATACATTGCTTGCTTCCATCTCATCTAATTCTTCTCCTGGAGGATTCTCTTGTTTTTTTCATTTGCGGTCTGTTTCTTTGTCTTTCCATTTTTGCTGCTTCTTCAATTTTCAGCCTTAGTTATTAGACTAATCAGCCATCAAGCCCCTCAGT
This sequence comes from Tonatia bakeri, assembly GCA_004024845.1. NCBI lineage: Eukaryota > Metazoa > Chordata > Mammalia > Chiroptera > Phyllostomidae > Tonatia > Tonatia bakeri. The sequence continues at coordinate 15,635 of PVIA01011029.1, forward strand.
TGTTAATCTAATTGAGCTGTTATCAGCAACCTAGCCTAACCACCACAGGGTGGGACAGAGTAATTCCTGTGGTCAGGGCCTTTGCTGCCATTCAGGCTGAAGCTACTTGGAAAGGAATGCTCTGCCTGAGAAAGATTGCTTCTGCAGTTGTGGGGGATGGTGAAGGCTGGCATCATACAGCCAGAACCCTTGGTGGTTGAACAGGAGTTAAATAACTGCAAGCTTCAGCTGAATGCGACAGTAACTATTGCAAAAGTCATATGCATCAGTTAGATAGCCTAGGAATGGAACAGTCTGTGCCTGCAGTGTCTCCCTAAGATTGCAAATGTCCTTGAGCTTTATCTAATCAACCCCTATAAAATAAATGCATAGACCATGTTCAGACCTTATTGTCCCTCCATCAGAGTTCAATGGCTCACCTGGTCTTCACTTTTCTTTAAACCATTTGTGTTGTGTCTTTCTTTGTCTCCCATCAACCCCACTCAGGAACCCCCACTCCATGCTGGCTGTGGCAATCAGTGTGTAGAATGATTTAACATAGAAATCTTGGTGGCAGTTTTCTCCTTGGACCCAGCAACCCCAGACTTTCCTCAAGCATAAAAGTCTACTATACCCTCCCTTTGCTGGAGCCCAGGTTAAGTGGTTACAAAGGAAATTTTGTGCATTTTGGCCCTTAAAGAGCCTGAGTCTCTAGCTGTCTCTCCCTGACAGACAGAATCCCTGCTGCCTTATCACAGCTGGTTATTATCTGGGTTCCTTTCTGTCTTTGGTGCTGTAAGCAGGGGGACCACCTTGAGGTTTAGACCACACATTTTTCCAGAACAGCCTCAAGCCATGGAAATATCCCTCTGAATCTTCAGCTGCCACATGTGGGAGCCCAGCTAGCCCTCTCACATCTCCACATTCCCTACAAGTTATGTGGTGAATTGGTTCCTTCTCTCTGATGGCTATAGGCTTCTCTCCAGCCATTCAGTTGGTTATTCAGGATGCTTTCTGTACAATTTAATTGTAATTCCCAATTGGTCCTGGGAGGAGGTTAGTGTAGCTTCCACTTACTTTTCCACCACTTGGATCTCCCTCAAAACAATTTTGTTAGATTGTATTGTGACAGCTGTCATATCCATGTGCAGTTTTAAAAAATTCACCAAAATTGGTGAATTTTTCTATAGCCATTTCAATATTGAAAGTGAAAGAAAATTCTCAATTTTTTTCAGCATATTATGCTTTATTACTTCAAGGTTATAACACAATTGAAATACAAAAATAGATTTATGCAATGGATGGAGAATGGGCCATGACTGATAATATGTGTCAAAAATAGTTTGCGAATTTTAGTACTAGAGATTTCTGACTGGACAATGATCCATGGTGGGGTAGACCTGTTGAAATTGATAGCAATAAAATTGAGACATTAATTGAGAAAAAGTCAATATTATACCATATGGGAGATAGCCAACATACTCCAAATATCCAGTTATTGGTAAAAATGAAAAATACATATTTTATGGAAAAAACTAAATGGACTTTTCAGCCAATCCAATAAAAACTTTCTAAAAAAATTTAGTTGGAGTTGACTTTTAGCTGACAAGTAGTCAGTACTTGGATCGCATGTAGTCCAATAAGACTAGTGCAGCAGACATGTGCAGACCTGATGCAAGCAGGGAGGGAGTGGGAGAAATAAGTTCATTGGTCTTTTAATTCATACCCTCTAACCTCTTTTTATGCTCTCCATTAGCCTAGTGGAACTGGAGCCCAAGAGAAAGACATCTCAGTTGATGCATTCCTGGATGATCAGCCTTCAGGACATACAAAACAGGATAGAATAAAATGGAGGATGAAAATGGAGAGTAAATGCTGAGAAACTATCACCACAAGGAGTGATGTCTTTGGTTAAATACTTTAAAGGAAATATGTTACACTTACATCCACATTTCCCTGCTGAAAAGAACTTGATACCTGAATTTTATGGCTTACTGAGAGCCTTTTAAAGTGTTCCTTCAATCCTATGTGCATAAATCCATAACAATATTTTTATTTACCATTATTTAAGACAAAAAGTGTTGTTCTGATACATGTGACAAGAGATGCAGTAAGCCATGCTTCTTGGGGATAGAATATGGTGCAAATCCAGGAATCCCTAATGCTCTTGGCACATGGGACATTTGCAATGATTAGGAAGTACAGTGCAAACCGTGGTGTGCTGTGGACCTATGAACTTTATAAAATGAGGTTTGAACATACTTTAGAAAACTTAAGGAAAAGCTTCAGTGGAGGTTAAGTTGCTGACTTGTGAAGCTCTTGGTGTGGAGCTGAGGAAACTGAGTTCTATTTTCACCATACCTACTAATGGTGCCTTTTGAAATTCTTCAAATAGTGTTTCAAAATGTAATTTGAGTTGAAGTTACAAGTAGACAAATGCAGCAGAGTGTTCCCTTTCATGTACTTTTCTATTCATTTACAAGTGTCTTTGGTCTTCAATTTGCCTTCAGAAAATGCATGCAATTTTCTTTGATATACTGAAAATTGCAGCTTATACTTCTCTTTGGGGGAAAATCATGAGGCTCCCATAAGAACAGGTAAACAGAACTGTAACTTGTCAAAAGCACTGACATTTGAAAAATTAGAATTACAGTAATTGGACATATCTATTTGTTTAGGGTTCCTGTGAAAATAATCTCCTAACATTATTTAGAAGGTTTTAATGTCTTAGCTACAGTGCTTTGGTTCTACCATGCAGAATCAAATGTATATTCAACACAATGCTGTAGAGAAGTCTTGAGAAAAGCTAAAGAGAATAATCAATAGCCCTAGTCAGGCGGAAGGTGATGAATGATAAGGGAGCCCACATGGAGCCTAAGTGGGAATTTAATGTCCCCCAAAATAGCATGTAAATAAGACATGATGCATATGACAACATGTGAATGTATTTCACTCCTATCTTTAACTTCATTTGCTTGATATTTCTTTAATTAGCACATCCCATAAAACTTGCAAGTCTTAATTACTTTAGTTATTAAACAGTAAAAATATTTTACCTTGGCCCTCCAGATGATTTTTCTGACTGTTGTTGTCTATTAGTTGTATTCTTCTATAAGTACTACTCAAATAAAGTCTCACTAAAAATTAAAAAAAAAAATAAAAGGCTTGCTAAGACCTAAACTTTTAGGAGACAGTTACTTGATTGTATTAAATATGAGTCCCAAAATCTTCACAGGAATGGGACTTCTGGTTAAAGAGGGTTGAATAAAGCCATTTCTGCTTCACTTTTCATCATATGAAACCTGCTAAAATCTGCGAAAACAAAAAACACAAAAAAATGAGGACCGAAGTTCACTTTTCACCACACATGACTATGTTTTCAACTCTAAATGTCATGCTTTGAAGATTATCTGATAAATATAATGATATTGCAGACAAAATGAGGTAGAAGGCTTGCAAAAGGTGCTTAAGCAGACCTTGGGCAAGATTCAGATTTCCCTGAAAGTGAGAATATTGGTGCTTAAATGTCATGCACCAAGACAAGGTGGGTTGAAGAGTGCCTAGGAAAAGTTGGGAATGTCCACATGCAGACGATATTCTAAAATAGGTTGAGGTAAAGGAAGGTGTACTCCCATTTGTCAATTCATATTTTCAGCCTAACTTCTGGCTAAGAAGCCATTGAAAGTGATGTTGGAACAAGGAGAAACAGAAGAAGGAACAGTAATCGTGAGATACCAATGTAGAGAGCTTGTGATAAAAGTAAGTTACTGTGCACCACACTGATTCATATACATGCATACTGGATATGATAGGTAAGGAGACATTTTATCAGGACAAAGGAAAACAGTGTTCCTCATTCCAATCTTCAGACATATCTACCTCCTACTACCTACCCTTTGCCTCCTTCCACATCCAGCAGTAATTCTCTACTGTTCTGAGCTTCTTTTAGCTGTCTAAGTTTGTTCCTCTATTTTAAGTATTCCATAGGTTTTAAACAAATAAATCCTTTTTAAAATATAATGTGAGATGAGGGATATTAAAAGTCATTAATTAATGCTTAGAGAAGACAAGAAATTATTGATGACTGATATTATACTGATTTCATAATTTTTAATTCTGCTGAATACATAATATATAACATATTTGTATTTATGTTATATATATTATATACACACATATATTACGTATGATATATGCATAAATATATGTATATGTATGTATATATTATATACATGCATATTTTTGCATTTGTTATATGTTGTATACATGCTTGCACATATATGTTATATATTATACATAATATGTGTGCATGCATATATGATTTATGTGTGTTATATGTATATAAGTTACATGCAGTATGTAATGTATTATAAATATATGATTTATTTTATATCACATAACATATAATATCTAAATACCACATATACAGAGAGCAAGACAAAGGAAAAAGAGAGACAGAAAACAGAGAGGGAGACCCCTCCCAGTGGTGTTTGGGACAGTGATACTGGAGAACTGGATGATTCTCTTCACTGTTCAAATTCTGATCTATCACTCAGAGATGCCTACATTTGGATTTAGAGTCTTGACTACTATTCACTGAGCTTTCTTAATTTTGTTGTTTTGTGCCTTTTGTTCTTTCTCCTGGGGTAGAATCCAACCTGAAAAAAGGTCTTCCTTCATTTGTTTAAGTGTACACCCCCTCAACTTCATATTAACCATCTAACATCAAAAGTTAGAGGCTTTTCTGTCATCATTTATGATGTCAAGGCCAATATTAGAAAATAACATTGTCTTTCCCTACATCACAACTGATCTTCATTTTTTCTTACTTCATAGAATTGTAAATTATTTGAACCTAAAGGAAAGGAAGGAAATGGATAGGTTAATATTATTGAGCTCTATTTATGTAGCATACCATGTCACATTTCTCATTTCACTTAGTATTAAAAACAGCTTTTTCAAGGGAAACATCATTGTCTACATTTCAAAAATGATATAATTAGGCTTAAATGGCTTAAATAGCTTGCATAAGGAGTCTGAGCTAATCCTTGGTAAACCTGAGATTCCAGCTGTGACCATAGCCTCTGAAGACTTATTGCACCCACCACAGTGTGTAATTCCAGCTGAGAATATATTACATATCAGAAAGCTGAGGCCCAGAGTGCAAACTAATTCACAAAGTTAATTAGGTATGAAACTGAAGTAGGATTCCTGAATCTTTTCTTAGTGCTTTTGTACAAACCAAGCTTCCCGTTCCCCACAGTAGGCATAGGGAGGGTCAACCCTGCATTGGCCCCACAGAGCACAACTGCTTGCTTGTATTGAACTATGAAGCTCCCCTGGCTCCTCTTCTTTGCATGTTTAATTTTCAGGTCATTCTCGTTCATGTCTATCTACACAGATCCTGAGTGCAGTGGTCAACACCCTGACTACGTTCTTTTTAAAGACCTCACAAGTGCAGGCCAATTGAAGGTAAGTAAAAGTTAACATTCCTTTATAACCTCTCTACCAGTAAATTCCCCAGAATTTCCCCAGACCAAAATCAGTACCCAGACCAAAGTTTTCCACGTATACAGATATTAACTACAAAGTGTGCAAATGAAATTTCACTGGAAGGTTCTTTGAAAACAAATATTATAATATCCTCATTGTGTATTATAGGGAATCACATCTTGAAATCCCATGATCAAGAGTCTTCTAAACAAGCAGCAAGACATTAGCTCATTTATGAATCAAACTTTCCTTGTTATGTCAAAAGTACCCAGTGATGTAGATGTTAGATTTGAATGCTTTATTCCTGAAAAAGCAAGAAATGTTTTTAAAGTATTTTACCTAGTCCACATGTATTGAATAACAAAAATGCTCAAATGGAAGCACATTTATAACACTCACTATTCCTAATCAACAACTTTTCTTATATCCATCAGCCTTTTTAGTTGTGTTTTTTTTTAATAGAAAAGCTTGTTATATTATTTATTGAGAAAAGAAGCAGAAGACTTATAGTAGGCACTCTTGTTAGTGTAGGTTTTCTGATTTGAATTTATGAGATCTCTCGGGCATAATTAGGAAAATTTACTGGCTCTGGCATAGGGTGGAAACAAACTAATATTCATATTACATCATGTGGCCTAGGGTGAATTATTTAAAGAAAATTACTACTTACCAGATTTAGTGAAGATCTCACTCCATTTTATTCAGGTAAATTGCTCACATCCAGCCCTCAGGAAAAGGTCAGTACTGGTTTATGCCCTAAAAGAAAATACGATGAAAAACAAAATGCAGAAAGCTAGTCATTTTACAAAGGGCACTGTGGCTTGAGGAAAGTAGGTAGAGATTCCATGGACTGTTTCTCCTGTCCAGCCTGGGAGAAAACACTGCATCAGAACATAAGGGCAGAGTGGAGAGAAAGGCATAGTGCACTGTGGAGGGTTGCAGAGGGATATCCTGACAGAACATAAATTATGCACCTATGACCTAAGAAGGAGAAAGCAGAAGGTCTTTACATCCATGAAATTTTTCCTTTGGTTATTTCAAGTTAAAAAGGATTCCATGAGTTACTTAATGCTTCTTCCTACATAAATCGGCTAAGTTATCCCCATGCCTCCATGACAAGGACAGTTAAGAATCAACAAAATAAGGTTAAGAAGAATACTCTGTGAGGCAGGGTTTTTGGTGCACAAATTCTACCACTCATTACTTCTTTCCAATTTCATAGGGATTAAGCTATATTTGCCCAGACACTATATATGTAAAGACACAAATATAATATACAAAAGGAAATTTTTAACTTTTTTATTGTTGGTTAAGTACAGTTGACTCCATTTTCCCTCCACCACTTCCATCCACCCCAGCCATCCCCACTTCCCACCCTTGACCTACCTTCTTTGGTTTTGTCCATGTGTCCTTTATAGTTGTTCCTGTAAGCACTTCCCCCATTTTTTAAAAAACATAACACTTTCCCTTAGTAGCTGAATTAGAGCATGATCACTACTCTGCAATAACCCTGGGCAGATTTTTCCCAGCAGCTCTCAATGCCTAGTAAGTCAGATTCAGCCCATTTGGATCAGGGCCACATGGCAAGAGAGTACACAAAAGTGTTAGAGGAGTTTATTCCCATTTCTTTCTCTAAGGGCTCAGCTAGAAATGTGAAAAGAAGAGGAAAGTCATCTCTTCACCAGAACTTGACAGCATCTTTTAGGCAAGGATGAAACAGGCTATTTTCTTACAGAGTGGTTGAGAAGATTAAATGAAATAATTTAATAAACAATTATAATATGAACTCAATAAATGATAGTTTTGTGGCACCACACAGCTATACCCAAACCTGGCCTTATGCCTTCATTCTCCCCCTCCCATTTTTTTCTTTTTTTAAATTGATGTTCAAGTACAGGTGTCTCCATATTTCCCCCACTGACCCTCCACACCCCAGCCATCCCCACCTCCTACCCTCAATCTTATCCCCCTTTCACTTTGTCTGTGTGTCCTTTATACAGGTTCCTTGACAACCCTTCCAGCTTTTACCTCATTATCCCCTCCGTACCATGGTTTACTGTCAGTTTGTTTTTTATTTCAATGTCTCTGGTTATATTTTGCTTACTTATTTGTTTTGTTGATTAGGTTCCACTTATAGTTGAGATCATATGATATTTGTCCTTCACCACATGGTTTGTTTCACTAAGCATAATGCTCTCCAGATCCATCATATCGTCATGAAGGGTAGGACCTCCTTCATTCTTTCTGCTGTGTAGTATTCCATTGAGTAAATGTAGCATAGTTTTTTGATTCCCTCATTTAATGGTGGGCACTTAGGTTGCTTCCAACACTTGGCTGTAAATTATGCTGCTATGAACATTGGGATGCATAGGTTCTTTTGAATTGGTGTTTCAGGATTATTAGGGTATAACCTCCAGAGTGGATTCACTGGGGCAAAGGCTGTTCCATTTTGTTTTTTTTGGGAAATTCCTTACAGTTTTCTATAGTGGCTACGCCAGTCTGCATTCCCACCTACAGTGAACTAAGGTTCTCCTTTCTCCACAACCTCACCAGTACTTGTTTGTTGATTTGGTTATGATAGCCATTCTGACCAGTGAGAAGTGGAGTCTCATTGTGGTTTCAATTTGTATCTCTGTGATGGCTAGTGATGTTCAGCATCCATTCATATATCTCTGGGCCCATGTATGTCTTCCTTGGAGAAATGTCTGTTCAGGTACTTTGCCCATTTTTTTTGTTGGGTTGTTTGTCTTCCTGGAGTGGAGTCATGTGAGCACTTGTCTGAGGTATCATTTGCAAATATGCTTTCCCATATACTCAGTTCCCCTTTCTCTTAGCTGTGCAGAATCTGTTTATTTTGATGAGGTCCCATTTGTTTATTCTTCCCTTTATGACCCTTCCTTTACAGGAAATATTGGTAAAAATACTGCTGCATAAAATATTTGAGATGTCCCTGCCTGTGTTCTCCTCTAGGAATTTTAAGGTTTCACAACTTAAATTTAAGTCTTTTATCCATTTTGAGTTCATTTTTATATATGATGTAAGTTGGTGGTCGAGTTTCATTTTTTTGCATATGGCTATCCAGAGATTTCACAAGACTATTTGAAGAGGCTATTTTTACTCTATTTCATGCTTCTGTTCCCTTTGTAAAACATTAATTGACCATAGATTCTTGGATTTATTTCTGGGCTCTCTCTTCTGTTCCATTAGTCTGTGTGTCTGTTCCTGTGCCAGTACCATACTGTTTTGATTAAAGTGGCCATGTAATATAGTTTGATATCAGGTATCGTGATCTCTCCTACTTTGCTCTTATTTCTCAGAATTGCTGTGGCTAATCAGGGTCACTTATGGTTCCCTATAAATTCTTGAATTGTTTGTTCTATATCTGTGAAATATGTCATTGGTAATTTAATAGGGGTTGTGTTGAATCTATAAATTGTTTTGGGTAGTATGGATATTTTGATGATGTTAATTCTTCTGGTCCATGAACATGGGATATGCTTCCATTTGTGCCTTCCTTTATTTCTTCAGTGTTGTGTAGTTTTCTGAGTACAGGTCTTTTACCTCCTTGGTGAGATTTATTCCTAGGTTCTTTATTTTTTCCTGCTGCTATATCAAATGGGATTTTTTTCTAAATTCTTTTTCTGATATTTCATTGTTGGTGTACAAAAATGCCTTCAGTTTCTGAACATTAACTTTGTATCCTGATATTTTGCCAAATTCACTTATTAGGTCAAGTAGCTTTTTGGTAATGTCTATAGAATTTTCTATGTACATTAACATGTCATCTATACACTATCATGTCATCTGGAAAAAAATGACGGTTTTACTTCCCCCTTTCCAATTTGGATGCCTTTTATTTATTTTTCTTGTCTGGTAACTATGATTAGGAATTCCAATACTATGTTGAATAGAAATGGTGAATGTGGACATATTTGTCTTGTTCCTGATCTTATTGGGAAATATTTTAGATTTTGCCCCTTGAGCATGATGTTGGCTGTAGGTTTCTCATATATAGCCTTTATTATGTTGAGGTATGCTCCCTCTATTTGTACTTTTATGAGTTCTTTACTTTATCAAATGCTTTTTCTGCATCTATTGATACGATCATGTGATTTTTGTCTTTGTTGCTTTTGTTTATGTGATGTATTGCATTTATTGATTCATGAACATTGTACCATCCTTGCATTCCTGAGATGAATCTCACTTGATCATGGTCTATGATTGCTGATGTATTGCTGGATGCAGTTTGCCAATATTTTGCAAAGGATTTTAGCTTCTATGTTTATCAGTGATATTGGACTGTAGTTTTCTTTCTTTGTTGTGTCTTTGTCTGGTTTTGGGATTAGAATGATGCTGGCATCATAACAAATGTTTGGGAGTCTTTCCTCTTACTGAGTTTTTTTGGAATCGTCTGTGAAGGACAGGGGTTATCTCTTCCTTTAATGTTTTGTAAAATTCTGTGAAACTGTCCATTCTAGTTCTTTAGCGTGCTGGGAAATTTTTCATTAGTGCTTCAATTTTCCCAGCTGTTATTGATCGCTTCATACTTTCTGCTTCTTCTTGATTCTGTTTTAGAAGATTATATTTTTCTAGAAGTTTGTCCATTTCTTCCAGATTTTCAGATTTCTTGTCATATAGTTGTTTGTAAAAATTTCTTACAATCTTTTGTATTTCTGTGGTATCAGTTATAATCTCCGGTCCTTCATACCTGATTTAATTTATTTGTGTACTCTCTATTTTTTTTCTGGATGGGTCTGCTTAAAAATTTGCCAATTTTATTTATTTTTCAAAGAACCAGATCCTGGAATTATTTATCCTTAGACTTGTTCCTTTAGTCTCCATTTCATTTAATTCTGCTTTGATCTTTGTTATTTCCTTCCTTCTACTTTGCCTATATATTTGGATTCTCATATGTTGGTTTCATAGGTTTATAATATTTACATTTCCTTGATGCATTATTCTTTTGAGTATTACAAAATGTCCTTTAGCGTCTCTTTTTATGACTTCTGTTTTCAAGTCTATTTTGTCTGGTATAAACATTTCTACCCCCCTACTACTCCCCCTAACCTCAGCCATCCTGACTCCCCACCCTTGATCCTACCCCTCCCTGGTTTTGTCCATGTACCCTTTGTACATGTGCTTGAAAACACTTCTCCATTCTCCCTCCATTATCCCCTTTCACTTCCTCTTCTGGTTACTGCCAGTTTGTTCTTTATTCCAATGTCTCTGGTTATATTCTTCTTGTGTGTTTGTTTTGTTGACTTAGGTTACACTTATAGGTGAGATCATATGGTATTTTTCTTTCACCACCTGGTTTATTTCACTTAGTGTAATGCTCTTTAGTTCCATCCATTCTGTTGCAAAGGGTAGGAGCTCCTTTCTTTCTACTGCACTTTAATTTGAGGAGAAAAAAAATTATTCTAAGTCAAAAGGGATTATTCTGAGTAAGTCTTGTGATTCAAGTGGCAGTGAATCTTCTGTTTATAAGGCACTATACTACATCTTTGGTTGCCAAAACAGAGTCTTCATTGGCCTACAGAACAACCCAACAGTCACCAAAACCCCAAGCTCTAAGCTCACAGCTCTGTCAATTCTCCATTCTGGATAATTCATTCTCTACGACCAACACTACAGCTTTAGCCAAGTCATGTCACCAGTTTGATAGAGCAATGCCAAAAGTATATTTTGTAGCTGAGTATAGGAACCAAACCAGAGACCACCAATCTATTTACTTTCTTTTTTGTTTTTTATTGTTGTTTGAGTACAGTTTTCTGCCTTTACCCCCCACTGCAGCCCAATACCCCAGGCCTCCCCATCTCCCTCCCATTCCACCCCCCATTATTGTCCATGTGTCCTTTATAATTGTTCCTGCAAACCATTCACCCTTTTTAATCTCCAAAATATATAAAGAACTTACAGGACTCCATTCTAAGATAAGCAACCCAATTAAAAAATTGGCAAAGGACTTAATCAGACACATCTCCAAGGAGGACATACAGAGGATCCAGAGACATATGAACAGATGCTCAGCATCACTAGCCATCAGAGGGATGCAAATTAAAACCACAATGAGATACCACCTCGCACCAATCAAAATGGCCATCATAAACAAAGCAACAAACAACACATGTTGGAGAGGTTGTGGAGAAAAGGGAACCTTAGTTCACTCTTGGTAGAATTGCAAACTGGTGCAACCACTGTGGAAAACAGTATGGAATTCCCTCAGAAAACTAAAAATGGAACTGCCTTTTGACCCGGCAACTCCACTGCTAGAATTATATGCTAAGTACCCTGAAACACCAATCCAAAAGAACCTATGCACTCCAATGTTCATAGCAGCACAATTTACAATAGCCAAGTGCTGGAAGCAACCTGTTTACTTTCTTATTTGGGTGAAAATACTGCTGTAAAAAGAAGGAAAGAAAAATGTTATAGGCAGCATGTGCTAAATATTTTGTTGCTCTCCTTACAGCTGTAACTTAGTCAAGTTGGTACAAGTCTAACCTACAAGTGTCTTCACCTTTGACTGAGCTTGTTGGAGTGAAGACACTCACGGTATTCGAAGAGAATGGCCTCCAGTGTTTCTACTCCATCCAGCCTATATGTACTGCTACCAAAGCACTGGCTCTCAAGCTGATGAATCTAGCAATGTTCCACTGGACAGAAACCTCTCCTCCAATGAGGACCCCACTGTTACTGTTATTTTGGAAATTAAAGCTGGAATATCATTTACTCCATGGTATATTTGACCATAGTCATTAAGTATTACATAATTCTGTAGAGATAACTAACATCACATAATATCTCTTTATGAGAATTGTCAGAACTATCAACAATCATATTCTACATAGATGTTAACTTATTCCCTGTTAGGAGTGAACCCTGCCTGTGGTTCCTCACTGGAGATCCCTCTGCCTCTTTCCAGGCTGCTTTCCCACTGCACAGAGAATTTCTTCTCAAGACCTATTTTAGAACCCCAGTTGGAAAGAGGATGAGAGATTAAAATAAGTTAAGACTTCACAGTCTATTCAATATTTTACAGTATACTAGTTATGATTCTAGAGAAGTAATTTAATCTTTTCACATCTGAAGTGTAAATATTATTATCAATCTTTAACAGATGGGAAACTGTCAAGGAAGTTAATAGTTTGCACAAGGTCACACAAGACTTAAGTTTGCTCAACTCCACAGTAAAATGTTTCAGAGATGTTGCCTTGCTTTCCTACAAATTATAAAGATTACAGGGTACTAAAAAAAGAAGAAAACATGTAAATATATCTCTTGTAAATTGTTTGTATAAAAATAAAACATCCTTCATGAGATTATTTCTCTTTCATGACATGCTGCTTTGGATTCACATTACCTGGTGAAAAGAAATATGTCTAAAATATATTGGAAAGTTTATAACTTATTAAGGGCAAGATATGATTATTAATTTTTAAAGCTTACCAATCTTTTCATGAAGCATATTTTATTTATACAATGAACTCAAATCTATGTTGTTACCGGAAGAAAGTAAGGTGAATTTTTTGATTACTTTGCACATATTATGAAGAGAATTATGAACTATGCACTCAAAACAGATTGATTTGAGGTTTTTATGCAAAATATTCATAGATTACATGCATCATTTATACAGTGTTAAGCCTGCAGAAACCTCTTGTTTATAAAATAGTGCAGTTACCTGGCTTCATTTAAAAAATCCCATGTATTAATCTCTATATATTGAATTAATGCTTGTGAATACACATATAAACATTAAAATTGGGTGTTGTTATTATTACTAATAAATGATACTAGTAATTTAAATGAGAGTATAACTAAAAATAATACTAATACTTGTTAATGACATTTTATTTGCCAGGAGGTATACCAAATGTTCTATCTGACTCATCTCATTATATTTCTCTCAATAACTCTTAAGAGGTTGAATGCTGAGTCTCAAAGAAGTTAAGCAATATACTCATTCATAGGACTACAAATTGTGTAGTGCAGAGAATTTGAATCCAGGCCTAGCTACATCTGAAATTCCTTCCATTTGGCACACAATCTTAGAGTCCTTCATATGTTAAAGATTAAATCAGGACCAATAATGCCTTCTCAACTCACAGCTTTGACATATGTGACCTTTTTAACCCATTTGGCATTCCTTTGTTGCCACAGGAGAAACTATGCAAGGTAAAACCTCCTCTTCTAGGCTACATGTGTTATTTCCTTTCATCCACACATTATGAACCTCAGCAATAATCCAATGAGTAACTAGGGATACCCAAGTTCATTGAAAAACAGAATAATTTTGGCAATGCTAGACTGAAATCACATTCTTAGGGATTATCTGATCTAACAATATACTAGATAACTTGGTCAGTGACATTGTCACTGAAACAGAGAGAAATTGTAAGACATATGTGGACTATAGACTGTCAGAGGCAGAAGGCACTTTAATAAATTGTTCTGTAATTTGTTTCTAAAAGTGGGGACCTTCAGGACTGCTGTGGTGAAGGATGGTCTCCAGTAATTTAACACAGAGGGATAGCTGAGCCTAGATACTTCAGATTTCCTACTTTTTATTATGTTAAATATTAATGTTTTACATATTTAAAAATTGGGGAAGTATAATATAAAAAAACACATGCATTCACCATCAAAATGCTCACATCCCATAACTCCAGCCATAGTTTGCAGCCAAGACACAGCTACCATTATGAATGTAGGTATGTGGTTAGTACATTTTCTGATTTTCCAGCCTGTATAGTGCTAATAAACTGGATCAAGTGACTAGTGACTCTAGTTTACAGAAATTGAATCAAGCAGTGTATTATGTTGCACAGCATGATTTATTCATTCAAAATTGTATTATAGCAACTTGTGTTTCTATGCATTGACATATTCTACTATATCATATAAATATAATAATCTGTTTAACCATCTAATGACTGCCAGAAATCTGTTATTATTTGCCCCATATTTTTCTGTTTCTTTTTTTTAATTTTATTTTAATCATTGTTCAAGTACAGTTTTCTCCCCTTTACTCCCAATCCAGCCCACCCACCCTTCCCTCCCAACTTTCTCCCATTACCACCCTCCCCCTAGTTTTTATCCATGTGTCTTTTAACTTTGTTCCTGTAAACCCTTCCCCTTTCCCCCTGAAACTCCCTCTTCTCTCTCCTCTAGTCACTTTCTGCCTGTCCTCTATTTCAGTGTCTTTGACTGTATTTTGCTTGTTTCTTTGTTTTGTTGTTTAGGTTCCTGTTAAAGGTGAGATCATATGGTATTTATCTTTCACTGCCTGGCTTATTTCGCTTAGCATAATGCTTTCCAGTTGCATCCAGTTGTATCCATGATGTTGCAAAGGATAGGAGCTCCTTCTTTCTTTCTGCTGCATAGAATTCCATTGTGTAAATGTACCAGGGATTTTTATCCATTCATTTACTGATGGGCATCTAGGTTGCTTCCAGCACTTGGCTATTGTAAATTGTGCTGCTATGAACATTGGGGTACAAAGGTTCTTTTGGATTGGTGTTTTAGGATTCTTAGGATATAGTCCCAGCAGTGGAATTGCTGAGTCAAAAGGCAGATCCATTTTTAGTTTTCTGAGGAAGTTCCATACTGTTTTCCATAGTGGTTGTACCAGTCTGCAGTCCCACCAACAGTGCACTAGTGTCCCCTTTCCTCCACAACCTCTCCAACACTTGTTGTTTGTTGCTTTGCTTATGATGGCCATTCTGACTGGTGTGAAGTGGTACCCATTGTGGTTTTAATCTGCATCTCTATGATAGCTAGCGATTTTGAACATCGTTTCATGCGATTTTGGATCTTCTCTATGTCCTCCTTGGATAAGTGTCTGTTCAAGTCCTTTGCCCATTTTTTTAAATTGGGTTGCTTGTCTTCTTAGAGTGGAGTATGTAAGTTCTTCATATATTTTGGAGATTAAGCCCTTGTCTGAGGTATCATTGGCAAATACGTTTTCCCAGACAGATTCTCTTTTTATTTTGATACTGTTTTCTTTAGCTGTGCAGAAGCTTTTTATTTTGATGAGATCCCATTTGTTTATTCTTTCCTTTATGTCTCTTGCTCTAGGGAACATGTCAGTAAAAAAGTTTTTGCATGATATATCTGAGATTTCCCTACCTATGTTCTCCTCTATTACTTTAGTGGTGTCACGGTTTATATTTAAGTCTTTTATCCATCTTGAATTTATTTTTGTATAAGGTATAAGTTGGTGTTCTAGTTTCATTTTTTCACATGTAGCTGTCCAGTTCTCCCAGCACCATTTGTTGAAGAAGCTATGTTTACTCCATTTTTATGTTGTTGCCTCCTTTGTCAAATATCAATTGACCATAGAGACTTGGGTTTATTTCTGGGCTCTCTGTTCTGTTCCATTGGCCCATGTGCCTGTTTTTATGCCAGTACCAGGCTGTTTTGATTACAGTAGCCTTGTAGTATAGTTTAGTGTCAGGTATTGTGATCCATCCTACTTTACTCTTCTTTCTCAAAATTGCAGTAGATATTCGGGGTCGTTTATGGTTCCATATAAATTTTTGAAGTGTTTGTTCATTTTTCTGTTTCAAACAATGAATCCCAAAGCATATATCATTTGGTTTAGCTTATTTCTGTTTTTTAAAAAATTAGAATTTTTAGAACATTTTAATGAAAATATTTTAATTCATAAAAGTCTCCTGTTTCTTGCTATATTTCTAAGAGTGAACCACACTTGCTCACAAGCTATATTTTATTTATTTTCACTGTTGTATAATGCTTCATTGCATTAATGTTAATAATACACACATTAATTATCCCTAGTATTATTGATAGAAATTCAAGCTAGTTACCACTTTCTGCTGTTACGAACAATGGTGCTACAAACAATTATATACATATATTCTAGTGCACACTAGTAATTTTCCCTGACGTGATACATGAATGTTTATGTTCAACTTTGGAACACTTTGATAAAACATTGCACAAATTTTTCTGTATCACATTCTAAATAACCTGTTATTTCTTCATGTTAGATAAAACTTAAAGCTATAAACATATTAAAATTCCCACTTGTCAGAATTCGTAGATACTGAACATTTAATGGGTGTAAAAATGTCTCTCATTGTGGTCTCAGTTTGCATTACTTAGTTTACTAGAAAGACTGTGCCCCTTTTTTTATAGTTATTTATCATTCTTTCCTCTGTGAAATGCCCATGCATGTTATTTCATTGTTTTTTTACATTAGTTACCATGTACTTAATGTACATATTTGACTATAACTTTTCCTAACAATGTCAAAATGTATTAAATATCTTGACTTTTCTCCTAAGTGAGATGGGAAAACAAAATCTTCTATTATATTTCATAAATATTTTATTTATTTATTTTTAGAGAGAGGAGAAGGAAGGGAGAAAGAGTGAGAGAGAAATGTCAATGTTTGATTGCCTCTCACCCCCCCTGGGGACCTTGCCTGCAACCCAGGCATGAGCCCTGACTGAGAATCAAACCAGCAACCATTTGATTTACAAGCCAGCACTCAGTCCACTGAGCTACACTAGCCAGGGCTATTTTATTTGCTTTTATTTTCGTTCAAGTAGAGTTGTGCCCATTTTCCCACCACCATTCTCCTCTGCCCTACCCACCCCCACCTCCCACACTCAATCCTACACCCCGCCTCCCAGTTAGCTTTGTCCATGTGTCCTTTTCCATGTTCCTTGATGACGCTTCCCCTTCTTTCCCTCATTATCTTTTTTCCTCCTCCCCTCTGGTTACTGTCAGTTTGTTATTTATTTCACTGTCTCTGGTTATATTTTGCTAGCTTGTTTGTTTTATTGATTAGGTTCCACTTATAGGTAAGATCATATGGTATTTGTCTTTCGCTGCCTGGCTTATTTCACTTAACATAATACTCTGTAGTTCCATCCATGCTGTTGTGAAGGGTAGGAGTTCCTTTTTTCTCCTGTGTAGTACTCCATTGTATGAATGTACCATAAGTTTTTTAATTCACTCATTTACTGATGGGCACATAGGCAGCTTCCAGCACTTGGCTATTGTAAATTGTGCTTTTATGAATGGTATAGAATTTTCTCAAAAAGACTAAAAATGAAAAACAACAGATTTTTAAAAATTCATTTCAATCTCTTCTTTTGCATAAATATTTCCTACTATGTAGAATTTTAGTTCACATTTTTTATTTCTTTAAATAACTATGTTCATGTTATCTTGTTACCACTTTTAAGTAAATTTTACCACATTTAATGCTTATCTTTATTATTCCACATCTTGTCCTTGGATTCTCTTATATTCCCAATAGAATATTTATCTTTGGTAGTATTTTCAGTAAATTTTAGAATTTACTAGTAAATTATCTTCATTTGTGAATGATTGACAATATATTTACTTTTGAAAAATGGCTGGGAATGTATCAATAGTTATAGTATGCACCCATTTTGAAGTGATTTTTTTCATACTTAATTTTCTTTAACTTGGAAATTCTGTATTTCCTATATACAAGAACCTTTGCTGAAACAATCTCAATAAGGTCAAGAGTAAATTTTCAGAACATTTTACATTTTCCTCCCTCAGCAAAAAGATAAATCATGGTGTAAATTATGTTGTTCAGCTGTAACCTTTGGCTGAGGTCAGACCCAGAAGTTGTTGACTAGCAAACCATTATAGTCAAATGTTGCTAGTGATCCTCAGACCTTTATGCTACAAGCTCAGTAAGAAATGTTTGTATTTAATCTCTCTAAGATATCTCCAGGTTAGTGACAGCATTAACTTTTGTAAACTTCAATAGATAAATTGTGATATTTTCATATTTCCATACAGCATATCTCAGGCAATGTCAAATCAGAAAGCTGAGCAATCACAACATCTGAGCCTCATGTTGCCATACCAGGAGCAGCTCTTCCCACAAGATTCAATTTAGGTTCTTCATCTTAAGGAAACCTAATTTGTCCTATAGGAAAAGTTGGCAAGTCAGAGGGGCAGGTAAAAGGATAATTTGAGGCTCAGGCTGCAGTAGTTTACCAACTGGTAAGGAAGTGCCTTAATAGCCGACAACTGGTACTACCACACCACTGTAGACTAAGGGAATGCTGCCCACACAACTTTTGCTTATCTAATTTTGTCATATTGGTAAGAATTGCATTCTATTCTTAACATCACTTTTATCTTTAATGTTCATCAGTTTTTCCATAATGTGTCTAAGTGAGGTAATTTTTTAAAACATGTTTAGTGCTCAGAGTGTCTTTCTGATATTTTATCCTTTTCTTCTGGAACTTATATCGGGTATACATGGATTAATATTAAAAAAAAAGTAAATAGATCACCCATACCCCTTAACTTCTCTTTCATATTTGTCATATTTTTATTATCTCTAATGTGTTCTAGGTAAATGTTCACTACCATTGCTCACCTCCCTAATTTGCTCTTTCTGCTTAGCCAAGAATATATCCCACCTAGTGATTGTTATGTAAGTTTCCAATATGGTCAAATTTAGATAAGCTCTCAATATCAGAGGATGCCACAGCCACTCTGTAGCACTGCTTTTATACTTGTTTTTTTCTCTAATATTTGAATAGAGACACACAAACAAGAACTTACATAAATAGACAAGCTAGCTGAAGGAAATAAAAAAAAGATGGCTGCTTCCTTGGCCAGGAGGCTCAGTTGGTTGGAGTATTATCCCATACGCTGAAGTGTTGCCGTTTTCATCCTTGGTCAGAGCACATAATTAGGTTGTGGCTTTAATACCCAGCTGGGGCATATATGGGAGGCAACCATAAATGTTTCTCTCTCACATCAGTATTTCTCTCTCTCACTCCCTTTCACTCTCTTTCTAAAAATCAATGAATTTATCCTGAGGTGAGGATTTAAAAAATAAATTGATTTTAAAAATGAAAGAAAATACATAATGGCTAGCTTCCTTAATTATGTTGGTCAGGAAAGACCTTTTGAAGATATATCATTTGAGTTGAGGAGAAAAATAGTAAGATGAGGTAGTTAAGCATTCTGAGGATAGTATTCTTGATGGAGAAAAGGGCTGTTACAACCTTTATGATGGAGGAGAAGCTGAGTTTGCTCGTGATGCAAAAAAGGACCCATGTGACTGAAAGCTATGCAAAAGGTGGGAGATTGTGCATTATGACTTCAAAACTGTCCACAGTATCATGTAGGAACTTACAATTTTAAATAATAAATTTCTATTTTATTATCTTTACTGATAATCACATATTTTACATAAAACTAGTTTTATAATTTAGAACATATTTCAAAAACAATATATATAATGTTTAAAATTTTAAATTATTTTAAAATTAAATTTCAAATTATCCATAATGACATGCCTTAGAGATAAAGTTTGCTAGTACTTTAATAAAAATTTTCCAATGTTTCCTGTGCTACTATGATCATATTTTGACAAAGTTGCATTATATTGTATATAATTTTGAAAATTTCCCTTTTGATCACTGAATCATGATTTTTTTTCTTTTTATTTGATATATTGTGGTGACACTGATTAACAAAGTTAGACAGCTTTCAGGTGCACAATTAAACAACACAAAAACAATAGGAAGTTATTAAAGAATTTTTAGGAAAGAAGTTAAGTGATATAATTTGTATTTTAAAATTGTTAGTTTTGAAGATGGTTTTTCTGCAGTTTTGTTACTGTTCAACCAATACCTTTTTAATTTTACTTCAGACTTTGGAGTATACTATTGTCTTTTCTTACCCAGTTTTTGTCATCATCCTTCTGGGTTTTACTTAAGTTTTATATTTTTTTCTTTTTCTTTCTTCACCTCTGTTCTTTTACTACTCTTATCAATTCTCCTCCTTCTTCGCACTCAAAAACATTTCCCCCTCTTTTAGTAATCGCACATTCCCTGTATCCTATTTTAAAATATTCATAATCTCTCTTCAACTTTATTTATCTTAGCTCAAATGCAGTTGAGATTGCTGATGTAGAGGGGTTCTTTTTGCTGGCATAGGTTTGGTTGTCTTCTAATACTGCTTTGTTAACCAACACCTGAAATAACAGCATACAAAACAAGGTGAAAATTGTGACTAACAGTAAGCCAAATGGAGGGAAAAACCCACCAACACAAATGCCACCAACAAATAAAGCCCAAGTACACAAGAAAGTGCACACAAATGGAAGAAAGGGCAAAGCTAGAGCATCCAGACAATGAAATCAAACAGACTGCACCACTGAATCTCATATAACTCCTACCACAGAAGTCCACTCCATGCAGACAAGCAGGCAAAAGAGAACATTCTGTGATGCAGAAACAACCTAAAAGAGTCACCTAAACTGGGGAGAAAATAAAAATATGAAAGAATCACCAGTAAAAGAGCTAAATGAAACTGAGGCAAACAATCTATCAGACATAGAATTTAAAAAAAGGGTTGTAAGAATGCTCAAGGAACTCACTTATACCTACAAGGAACTGAGTGGGAACTACAACAGTATGGAAGTGGAAATAGAAACTATAAGCAAGAACTAGGAAGAAACAAAGAATGCAATATCTGAAATAAAATGTACAGTAGAAGGAATAATGAGCAGATGAATGAAGCAGAGCACCAAATCAGAGAGGTGGACCACTAGTCAGAAAGAAATACATAGATAGAGCAACAAAAAGAAAAAAAGAGACTAAAAAAAATATGAGGAATCTTCAGGACAAGATGAAATGTAACAAACATTTGCATCATAGGAACACCAAAAGGAAAAGAGTAGATTGAAAACCTGTTTGAAAAAATAATGACAGAAAATTTTCCTAATGTGAAGAGGGGAAAATCCATACAAGTTCAGGAAGCACAGAGGGTCCCAAACAAGATGAACTCAAGAGGTCTACTCCAAGGCACATCATAATTAAAATGCCAAATTTTAAAGACAAAGAGAGAATCTTAAAAGCAACAATGGAGAAACAGATAGTAACATACAAGGGAGCTCTGATAAGGCTATCAGCTTATTTCTCAACAGAAACACTACTAGCCAAATGAGAATGGCAATAAATAGTCTAAGGAATGGAAAACAAAGGCTTGCACCCAAGACAACTATCCCCAGCATGGCTGTCAATTAAAATTTAAAGTTAAATAAGGAGTTGCCCACAGAAAAGAAGGTTAAAAGTATAAAAATCCATTAAACTAGCATTGCAAGGCATGCCAAAGGGACTGTTCAAAGAAGATGAAAGAATTGAGTGAGAGAGAGAAACCCAGGTAAAAAGGGATAAAATGGCAATGAATAAGTACTTTCAACAATAACCTTAAATGTAAATGAATTAAATGCCCCAATCAAAAGATATAAAGTAGCTGAATGTATAAGAAAATATGACCCTCATACATGCTGTCTATAAGAGACCCATGTCAGAAAAAAAAAAAAAAAAATCTAAAAAACGTAAAGTGAAAGGTTGGCAAAAGTATTCCAAACAAAACAACAGGATTTTTTTTATGGAGTTACAATATTATTTCAGACAAAAAAGATTACAATACAAAGGCCATA
This sequence comes from Tonatia bakeri, assembly GCA_004024845.1. Taxonomy (NCBI): domain Eukaryota; kingdom Metazoa; phylum Chordata; class Mammalia; order Chiroptera; family Phyllostomidae; genus Tonatia; species Tonatia bakeri. Next base: position 37,593 of record PVIA01011029.1, read on the forward strand.
AAAAGAGATAAAGAAAGACATTTCATAAGATTAAAGGGAAGAATGCATCAAGAAGCCATTGTAAACAATGTGCAACCAACATAGGAGTACCCAAATATAAAAAGAAAGTCTTGGAGGACTTCAAGAAAGATATAGAGAACAACACACTTATAGCAGTGGATTTTAGCATCACACTATCAACAATGGGTGTGTATTCCAAGCAAAGAATCAACAAGGATACTGTGGCACTAAACAACACGTTAGATAAAGTGGGCTTTCCTGATATATACAGAAGCATTCACCCCAAAGAAGCAAACCATGCATTCTTTTCAAATGCACATGGAGCATTTTCAAATAGACCACATGTTAGAACACAAAATGAGGCTCAAAAAATTCATGAAAATTAAAATCATATCAAGCATTTTCTCAAATCACAATGGCTTGAAACAAGAAACCAAACTCAAGGGAAAAACTCAAAAGCATTCAACTACATGGAGACTGAATAATATGTTATTAAACAATGAATGGGTAATCAATGATATGAATGAAGAAATCAAAAAATTTCTGGAAAAAATGAAAATGAACACACAACACAAAACCTATGGAACACAACAAAGGCTGTCCTGAGATGGAAGTTCATAGCAATAGAGGCCTACTTAAAAAGATAGAAAAAATTCAAACAAACAACCTAACCCTACATCTACACAAACTGGAGGGACAACAAATGAATTTCAGAATGAGTAGAAGGATGGAAATAAGATCAGAGTATAATAAATAAATAGAGACTAAAAGAACTATTCAAAACATCAATAAATCCAGGATTAGATTCTTTGAAATAAACACAATGATAAAGCCTTTAAGAGAACTCATCAAGAAAAAATAGGACTCAACAAGAGATATCACACATAAATAAAATCAGAAACTAAAGAGAAAAAATTACAACCAATAACACAGAAATACAAAGGATCATAAGAAATTACTATGAACCATTATATGCCAAGAAATTTGAAAACCTTGGTAAAATCTACAAATTTATAGAAACATGTAATCCTCCAAAACTGAGTCAAGAAAAAACAGAAAGCCTGAATATAAACTTTTGAAATTGAAGTAGTAACCAAAAATATTTCGGCACACAAAAGTCCTGGGCTGGATGGATTCAAAGGAGAATTTTACCAAACATTTAGAGAAGAGCTAACCCCAATTCTTCTCAAACTAATCCAAAAAATCCAAGAAGAGGGAAGACTCTTGAACTCTTTTTCTATGACGCCAGTATTATTCTAATTCCAAAAACTGATAAAGACACAAGAAAGAAAGAAAACTACAGGTCACTATCACTGATGAACATAGATGTTAAAATCCTCAACAAAATCTTGGCAAACCACATCGAGCAATACATTAAGAAGATCATATACCATGATCAAGTGGGATTCATCCCAGAGATGCAAGGATGGTACAACATACAAAAATTAATAAATGTAATACACCACATAAACAATATTAAGGGCAAAAATCACATGATAATATCAACAGATGTGGAAAATGTATTCAATAAAGTATAGTCCCAATTTATGATAAAACACTCAGTAAAATGGGAATACAGGATGCAAAACTCAACATAATAAAGGCCATGTATGAGAAACTTACAGCTAACATCACACTCAATGGGCAAAAACTAAAACTTTCACCTAAAAATTAGGCACAAGACAATGGTATCCACTTTCACAATTTCTATTCAACATAGTATTGGAAGTTCTAGACACAGCAATCAGACAAGAAAGAGAAGTAAAAGTCATCCAAATTGGAAAGAAGGAAATAAACTGTCACTGTTTGCAGATGACATGATAGTATATATAGAAAATGCTATATACTCCACCAAAAGACTACACAACCTAAAAAATTAATTTGGCAAAATAGTGGAATACAGTGTCCACACTCAGAAATTGAAAGTATTCCATACAGCAACAATTAAATATCATAAAAAGAAATCAGAAAAAATCCCATTTGCTATAGTAACAAAAAATAAATAAAATACTTAGAAAAAAGCTTAACCAAGGAAGTAAGAGAAGTGTACCTAGAAAACTACAGAAAACTGAAGAAAGGCATTAAAAGACACAAATAAGTGAAAGCATATACCATGTTCATAGACTGGAAGAATTAACATCATCAAAATGTCCATAATATCCAAATCAATCTATAGAGTCAATATAATCCTTATCATAATACTAATGGTGTATTTCACAAAACTAGAACAAATATTTCAAAAATTTATATGGAACCATAAATGACACTGAATAGCCTCAACAATTTTGAGAAAGAAGAAAAAATAGGAAGGATCACAATACCTGATATCAAACTATATTACAACATAACTATAATCAAAACAGTCTGGTACTGGCATAAGAACAGACACATAGATCAATGGAATAGAATAGAAAACTCAGAAATAAACCTATGTCTCTATCATCAACTAATATTTAAGAAAGGCTGCAGGAGCATAAAATACAGTAAAATATAACCTCTTCAACAATGGTGTTGTGAGATCTCAACAGCTAAATTCAAATAAATGAAACTCAATGATACAATTGACTATACATGAACTTACACAACACAAAAAATTAAAATCATAATGTAAAAAAGATTTAAATGTAAGTCATGACACCATAAAAATCATAGAGGAGAACATAGACAGGAAAATCTTAGAATTCCATGCTGTAATATTTTCACTGATATGTCCCCTGGAGCAAGAGACATAAAGGAAAGAATAAACAATTCAGAATTCATCAAATGAAAAAGTTTCCACACAGCTAAATATCAGCAAAAGGAATGAAAAGAGAACCAACCATATGGGAAAATATATTTGCCAATGATACCTCAGATAAGGGTTTGATCTCCAAAATATACAAAGATCTCACATGATTACACTCCAGGAAGACAAGCAACTCAAAAAATTAACAAAGGACCTGAATAGACACTTCTCCAAGATGAACATAACGAAGACCCAGAGATATATGAAAAGATGCTCAGTATCTCTAGCTATCAGAGAGATGAAACTTAAAACCTCAGTGAGATACCACTTCACATAGGTCAGAATGATCATCATAAACAAATCAACCAACAATAAGTGCTACTGAGGTTGTAAAGAGAAAAGAACACTAGTACATTGTTTGTTGGAATGCAGGCTGGTGCAGCCACTGTGGAAAACAGAATGGGATTTCCTCAAAAAACAAAAATGAAACTGCCTTTTACCTGGAAATGCCACTGCTGGGATTATACCCTAAGAATCCTAAACACCAATTCCAAAGAACCTATGCACTCCAATGTTCATAGCAGTGCTATTTACATAACCAAGTCCTGGAAGCAGCCTAAGTGTCCATCAGTAAATTAGTGGATCAAAAAAAAAACAAAAACAAAAAAACTGGTACATTTACACAATGGAATCATATAGAGCAGAAAAAAAGGAGGGTCTCATACCATTCATGAAAACATGGATGGAACTGGAAAGCATTATGTTAAATGAAATAAGCAGGTGGTGAACGACAGATACCATATGATTTCACCTATAAGTGGAAAGTAATCAACAAAACAATGAGCAAAATAGAACCAGAGTCTTGGAAATAAAGAACAAAGTGATAGTGGCCAATGGGGAAATGTGTGGGGTCAGAGAAACGGGAAAGAAGGGGAAGGGACAAAGGAATACAAATAGGGAACCATGGCATGGGCCACGGGGAAGGATTGACTGTGAATGGGTGGCACATGGTAGGGGAAAGCATTGGAGAAAATGTGGGACAACTGTAATTGAATAATGATAAAAGTTACATAATTATTTTCTGAAGGACTTATTTCAGTTCAGGGCCATAGGTGTTGGTAACCTACCCTAGCAGTTCAGGGCAAAAGGCTGGAACTATCCTGTAGCAGATGCCCTTCCATCACAGGATGCACTCACACACATGCCCGTAGCTAGTCAGACTAGGACAATTTGGATATGCCAATTAAACTAATGTGCACAACTTTGGGGTGTGTGAGGACACTGGAGTACTGAGACATGAGGAGAACATACAAACTCCACCCAGACAGTGGCCCCAGCTGGGACTTCTTCTTTTCTCCTCACTATATTATATCAAAAATGACATTATTAGGGACCTTGCTTTATTGTCCAGCATAACACCTAATTAGGAGAAATTAGACATTTCCAAATAAACAAAAGCTGAGAACATTCATACCACCATAATTTCCTATAATAAATACTAAAAAGAGTCCTTCAAGTTGGAACAAATGGACCCAAGATCATAATTCAAAGCCATACACAATTCTAAATGTCTGTGGTACAGGTAAATGTACGAACTAATGTAAAAATAAGTATTGTTTTAAAAGTGGATTTATAAGTCCACTTTTAATTCTACTACAGGTTTTAAAAAAACAAAAGCAAAATGTAACTATAAATCTAAGTTAATAGGTATTCAATATCTAAAAATGCAATTTCTAACATTAATAACCAGGTGTGGTTGTGGGAGATTAGCATTTTTATATGTAGGTGAAGTAAACTGTTATCAGTTTTAAATAGATTGCGTGACTATAGAATATTTTATATAATTACCTTGGTAACCACAAGAAAAAAATGTCTATAAAATAGACATTTTAAAAGGAAATAAGCAATGGATAAAAATAATATTATAAAAATATCAACAATCCACAAAGAAAGGCAGTAGGGGAGGAAACGAAAGACTAAAACATGTAAGATATACAGAAAATGACACAATTACAATGATATGTCCTTTTATAAGTCATTACATTAAATATAAATGAATCAAACACCTCAATGGAAAGTCATAGAATAGCAGAATGAATTAAAAGAAACAGACAACAACAACAGCAAACAACAAACCTAAGAATTCCATCATATACTGTGTACAAGTGACTTATCTGACATCTAATATCACACATAGAGTTAAAATGAAATAATGAAAAAGATATCCATGTATATACAAAACAAAAGAAAGCAGGTATAGCTTTAATAGTATCTGACAAAATACATATAAATAAAAACTGTTTTTAGGTGAATAATGACATCATAGAATGATGAAGGAACAACTTACTATGAAGGTATAATAATTATTTGTATCAAAGGTCAGAGCTGTTATATCATTATCAGTAGCAAAATTTGATAGCATTAAAGAGAGAAGCAAACAAACCTATTGTGGTATTCAGTCTATGAAAGCTGGACTTCAATACTCCCTTTCAATAGCAAATAGAAAAGAATAGAAAAAAGAGGGAGACATCAATAAGGAAACAGAAGACATGAACATTGTAGATCAATAATGAGACACAAACAGAACACTTCATCAAACAACAGCAGAGTAAAATTTTGCTCATGTGGCCATGCATGATTCTCCAGAATAGAGCATATGTTAGGCCACAAACTAAATAGTAATTAATTTTAAAACATTAAAAACACAAAATATTATTGTCTGATCACAGTGAAATGAAGGTAAAAAAATAGCAGAAAGGAAAATGTAAAACTTAAAACTGTGTAGAAATTAAGCACAATAGTTTTAAACAACCAATGGGTCAAAGAAGAAATTATAAAGAAAATAAGAAAATATATGGAGACGAATAAAATAAAAATATGACATATTTAAACTTATGGGATGCAGTGAAAGCAGACCTGAGACAGAAATTTATAGCTGTAAATTCTTACATTAAAAAAAAAGAATGCCTTCAAATCAACCACCTAATTTTATAGGACTTATAGGACTAAAAATACATATAAACTCGACTTGTGAAGGACACAAAAACATATTACAGCAGAGATACATGAAACAAAAAAGAAAATGATAGAGAAAATAAACCAATCCAAGAGTAGCTTTTAGGAAAAGAAAATACAACATGACAAACTATTACCTAGATTGAGAGAGAGAGAGAAAGAGAGAGAGAGAAGACCAAAAACTAAAATCATGTACAGTGGTACATTAACAAAATAAGTAACAAAATGAGCAATAAATAGGTAAAATAAATTCCTAAAAATGCAAAGCCTACCAACACCTAATCATGTAGAAATAGAAAAATAAGGAGATTGAACCAGTAGTCAAAATCCTCCTAATGAACAAAAGTCAAGGACCAGATGGCTTCAATGGTGAATTCTGCCAAACATTTAAATAAGAATTTACATGATGGAATACTACACAGCAGAAAGAAAGAAGGAGTACCTACCCTTAGTGACAGCATGGGTGGATCTGGATGACATTGCACTAAGTAAAATAATCTAGGTGGTTAAAGACAAATACCATATGTTTCACCAAAAGTGGAAACTAATCAATGAAACAAACAAGCAAGCAAAATATAACCAGAGACATTGAAATGAAGAACAAATTGACAATAACCAGAGGGGAGGTGGGAGGGGATAATAAGGAGGAAAAGGGGAAGTATTTTCAGGAACATGTATACAGGACACATGGACAAAATCAAACAGTGGTAGGATCAAATTGGGAAAGTAGGGATGGTTGGGACGGAGTGCTGGGGGAATATGGAGACAACTGTATTTGAACAACCATTAAAAATTTAAGAAAAAAAGCATTGCTTTTAGCATATCTTGCAAAGCTGGTTTAGTGGAGGTGCATTCTTTCAGCCTTCTTTTGTCTGGTAAACCCTTTATTTCACCTTCCATTTTAAAAGAGAATCTTGGTGGATAGAGTAGTCTAGGTTGTCAGACTTTGTTTTTCATTACTTGGAATATTTCTTGTCATTCCCTTCTACATGGTAGTATTTCTGTTGAGAAATCAGTTATTAGCCTAATCAGAGCTCCCTTGTATGTTACTTCCTGCTTCTCCCTTGCTGCTTTTAATATTCTCTTTGTCTTTAAATGGCATTTTAATTATGATGTGCCTTGAGGTAAGCCTCTTAGGTTCATCTTCATTGGGACTCTGTGCTTCCTGAACTTCCATGGATTTACCCCTCTTCACGTAAAGGAAGTTTTCTGTCATTATTTTTTCAAGCAGGTTTTTTATCACTTGCTCTTTTACTTCTCGTTCTGGCATTCCTATGATTTGAGTGTTGTTGCATTTCATGTTGTCCTGCAGTTCCCTTAATGTATCCTCATATTTCTTAGTCTTTTTTTATGTTTCTTCTCTACCTTGGTATTTTATGCTATCCTGTCTTCCAGCTCACGAATTAGGTCCTCTGATTCATCCAGCCTGCTTGTAATCCCTTCTAGTGTTTTTTAAATTATAATATTCTTTATTAATCTTGGTTACTTATAAAATATATATCAGACAAAAGTTCTGAATTCAAAACAAGGAGATGACAATAGTAAAGTATGGAGAACTTTAAGAAAGAATTTTAAGAAAGGAGCTTATAATACAATGTAGAATTTAAAACTTGCCACGTGCCTGGCTGGTGTAGCTCAGTGGACTGAGTGCGGGCTGCGAACCAAAGGATTGCAGGTTCTATTCCCAGTCAGGGCATATGTCTGGGTTGCAGGCCAGGTCACCAATGGAAGATGCCTGAGGCAACCACACATCGATGTTTCTCTCCCTGTCTTTCTCCATCCCTTCTCTCTCTAAAAATAAATAAATGAAATCTTTAAAAATAAAAAAATAAAATAAAACTTGATATGTGTTTTATGGATTCCTAATTTTTCTTTTTTTAAGTATATTTTATTGATTGTGCTGTTACAGTTGTCCCAGTTTATTTCTATGCTTTATTTTCTAGTGTTTTTTTATTTCAGATATTGTATTCTTCATTTCTTCCTTGTTCTTGATTATAGTTTCCATTTCCTTTTTCAAACTGTTGTAGTTCTCACTTAATTCCTTGTAGTTGTCTATGAGTTTCTTATAACCATTCTTTTCAATTCTGTATCTGATAGTTTGCTTGCCTCCATTTCATTTAGCTCTTTCACTAGGGATTCTTCCATTCTTTTTTGATTGGCTGTTCTTTCTTTGTCTACCCATTTAAGTCACTTTTTTGTTTGTTTCTGTAAGTATGGATGCTCTGCTTTGCAAACTGTATTCATGGGATAAACTTGAGTGGTAGGAGTTCTGTGGGACTCACTGGTGTGGTCTTTTTGATCTCCTGGTCTGGATGATCTAGGGATCCCTTTCTTCCTTTTGTGTGGGGTCTGTAGTAGTACTTCGGCTTCACTTGTTGGTAGGTTCTCCCCTCCAACAGACTTAATGGTATTCAAAACTCCCACCTTACCTTATATGCTGTTGTACCGGTGTTGGTTAACAAAGAATTACCAGACAATAAAATCTATACCAACAAAGAGAATGCACTACCATATCAGCAATTTCAACTGCAATTGAACTAAGGTTAATAAAGCTGAAGAGAGATTGAAAATATTATAAAATATGACAAAAGGAATATAAGATAACTAAAACAGAGGGAAACATCATTGAGTGAAAAGTGGAAGAAGAATTGATAAGATTTGGGATAGAACAGAGGTGAAGAAAAGGAGAGAACAAAATTTAAAATGTAAGTAAAACAGAAAAGGGCAATGGACACAGTAGGGTAAGAAAGGGAAGAGTATATTATAAGGTTTGAAGTTTGAAAATTGAGAAGGTACTGGACCACTGAAAGCAAAATGCAGAAAAACCATAGCAGGGTCAGCAGCAATGACAGCTGAATGAAGTTTAATAAAGTTGGAACGGGAAGTAGAATATTGCTGAAAGGCAAAAGTGAATATGAGATGTCTATAGTAAATAAAAATGATTTTGAGAGGATGGCGGAGGTGAACTAATAGGAGTAAGGAGTAAAACCCAGGCTGGGGGGTCGGGAGGGAGAGTGGAAACAATGAAATAAAATTCCTCACTCAACTGATGAGGGTCAGGGGGAGAGAATTCTATTGGTTTTAAAGTACAAACAAACAGCGAACAGATAGCATTTCCTTTGGAGAAGGACAGCAATAACTGGGTATTTCACCCAACTAGCCACTGTTTATAAAAGTTGGAAAAGAAATAAGAGTCTTATTAGAGGGGGAAAGAGAATGTGAGCTGACTTAAGAAAGAAGAGTGCTTACATGAGGTTAGATGGAAGAAAAATAGTGAGAGTCCGGGATAGAAAAGTGTCATAGTGTGGGAGAATATAAAGTTCAGAACTAAAGCTCAGGAAGTTGGCTACATGGATTAAGACCAGGGAAGAGTGCTGTGTGGCATTTGGAACAACAACAACAATATGATGAAAAATATATAACCCGAATAAAAAGAATTAAAAGTAAAAAAACAAGAGTAGTGTGGTATTTGGAACATGAATGAAGTGCAAGAAGAAAGATTAAAATGCAATCTGAAAGTGAGAATAAAAAAGAAATGACAGAAACAAACTAAAAAGACCTAAATGAATGAAAAGAAGGAGGGGAATTTTTTTTTTTAAATGGTACTTTTTTTTGTTTGTTTTGGTTTTTTTTTAGATTTTATTTATTTATTTTTAGAGAGGGAAGGGAGGGAGAGAGAAAGAGAGAGAGAAACATCAATGTGCGGTTGATGGGGAACATGGCTTGCAACACAGGCATGTGCCCTGACTGGGAATTGAAACTGCAATGCCTGGTTCGCAGCCCGCACTCAATCCACTGAGCTACACCAGCCAGGGCGAAGGAGGGGAAATTTAAAAAAAATAAATAAAACACTCAAGTTCTACTGAAGAGCAAAGTGAAATTTGTCTCAGCTGTTGGTGATTGCCTTCTGACTTCTTTCTGGATCTGTGGCTGGTTTTCTCTCAGCTCCAGGTCTTACTGTCTTACACTTGCAGGTGGGGGAAGCCTCTTGCTGTTTGCTAAGCCTGCCCAGCTGGTTTTAGAGATCTTCTAGGTTCCTGCAGGCAGAGGGGGCTGGGCTCCATTTTTTCCTTTCCTGTGGTTCCACAAGGAAGGCGGCTCAGGCTGGGCTACAATAATCACAAGTGCCCAGTTCCCAGCTCACGCCCTCAGA
>PVIA01011030.1:0-18880 GCA_004024845.1 Tonatia bakeri
ACTTCCTCTGCAGCCCTATTTCCGACTCCTCCTACACTTGGCCACACTTGCCCTCAATCTGCTGTCCTTTCCAGCTTTTTCTGGTCACCATCATGGGTCTGGGCAAGTGTCACCCCATGTCCTGGAACCAATCTCCTCCGAGCTCCCACCCAAGTGCTGAAACTCAGGGGACCTGCTCCTAGTCACGTCTCAGGGAGGTCTTCCTTTCCATCCCCCTAGCCCAGAGCATGGCCATAGCTATTTAGCATATTCAGGCAACCAGCCCAAGGCTATAGGTATGTTAAATAACCATGCCATGGATTAGCTGCAAAGCTGCCCTGCACGTTCTTGCTCTGTGTGCCCCTTCCCCCAGCTCACACCTGTGGTGGGGGGGGGGGAGAGGTAAAAAAAACATCCTAGAGTCTCTGGACACCTTGAGTTCTGGGCCCCATTTCAAATGTCCATTTGGGGTCCCCCCCTCTTGGCTGCACCCTGTAACATAATGGGGTTGATTGTCAAGGTGCAGGAATATGGTTCCTCTCACAGATCATGTTTCCAGCCAGGGTCTGTTATACCTATCAGCAGCAAAGATTCTCCCAGAAGAGGCCCCTGAGTTCCTCCCTAAAGAACAGGAAGCATTTGGGTCCCGAGAAAAATTTGGTGAGGTGAGGCCTTTGCAATGGGAGGTGACAGACTTGGCCAAGCAATGGAATGTATCACCCCCTCCTCACCCAAGGTGGGGGTGCAGCTAACTGCAAAGGGGGCCAGCATCTCTAAGCTGGAAACACAAGGGTGGCTCCTCACCCTGACCCGCCTTCCCTCTGGGCACTGAAGTTCAAGCTACATTTCAGCCCCTCTTTGAAGACACAGAATGAATTTTCCTTGTGCATTCCCTTCTCCACCCCCTCTTCTGTTCTGCGAGTTCTTTGCTGAATGCCCCGCAGCAACTAGAGAGTGGCAGGCCCTGCCTCCCCAGCACACCCAGACCCGGCTGCCTGGCTCTCTGATCCTAAGGATTCTCAGACAACAGGGGAGGGGACAGCTTCCCGTACTCCAAAGAGTGCCCAGGACAAGCTCACACAGGCCTCGGGAGCAGGACTGCAGGGCAAAGGGCCCACCCTGTTTGCACAGCTGAAGAACTAGCGGCTGGCCTGCAGGGCAGGGCAGTAAGGAAGATGACCATCCAAATGCCTGCCAGCACAAAAGGGCTGTGGAAACTAGATGTCCAATGACAAATGTCTGGAAGCAAAGAACCTGCGGGTGTCTAGGGAATCGTGATAGACACAATGTGAGAAGAGGGCAGAAAATCAAGTGAGCTCATCCAGTGGCTACTGAGTGCTGCCATTCCAGCTTTCCATCTATGTGGAGCCTAAGGGGAGGAGGCTGTAAGGTGGGCACTCTCAATGGCTGGCACAGGCCCAGCCTGAGCCTAGGATGCTGTCCCCCGCCCATGCTGCCCTGGGCCCAGTATTGAGTGGGAGGGTGGGCACATGTAGCCTAATTCAGATCAGGTCAGCAGATTCCACACGCCTGCAGGAAGGTGGGGACTTGGTAATTAGATTCCAGCAGGAAACCTGAGGAGTCCCTAGGGGTCAATTTCTCTCCTCCTGCCTCCTCACAATGGAGCAGGGTTCCTTAACCCTTTTTAAGTCATCACCACCAGTCAGGAGGATTTCAGCTCACTGTGCTTAATGCAGACAGCATTCTGGAAACATCAGATTACTTGAAATAATAATTTCAATTTAAAACATGTACTATGAAATATGCCTTTCCAAACTATACTCCCTGGGATACTCCAGTGTTGACCTCTGTATTCGGAGTTAAAAATCGCTGTAACAGCCCTGGCTGGTGTGGCTCAGTGGATTGAGCTCCAGCCTGTGAACCAAAGGGTCGCTGGTTCAATTCCCAGTCAGGGCACATGCCTGGGTTGCTGGACAGGTCCCCAGTAGGGTGCACATGAGAGGCAATCACGCACTGATGCTTCTGTCCCTTTCTCTCTCCCTTCCCCTCTCTCTAAAAGTAAATAAATAACTCATTTTTAAAATTATTGTATTGTTGTTCAATTAGAGTTGTCTGTATTTTCTCCCCACCACTTTCCCCCACCCCAGCCAAACCCACCTCCCTACCTTGCTTCCACCCTCCCCCTTGGTTTTGTCCATGTGTCCTTTATAGTTGTCCCCGAAAATCCTTACCCCCATTATGCCCTCCCCCTCCCCTCTGGTTACCATCAGTTTGTTCTTTATTTCAATGTCTCTGGTTATATTTTGCTTGCTTTTTTCTTTTGTTGATTAGGATCCTGTTAAAGGTGAGATAAATAAAATGTTTTTTAAAAATCACTATAACAAAGAAAAGCTTAGCCCTCTTCCTCACCTGCTGTTAATATTTGTGTTCTCTGGCACCTTGTGCAATGAAGTCCTTGCAGTGATGAAATGTAGAGTGCCAGTCAGGTTGTCACTAAACGACTGTGTGACATGAGCAGAGCCCTTTCCCCTCTCTGGGCCCCAGTCTCCTTTGCCATAAAATGAGCAAGTTAGAATAGCAATAATAATAGCCATCCTTTATGGAGCACTTACTAGGTGCCAGGCACTACTGTAAATACTTCGTATTTCTTTATTTAACTCCCCAAGTAAGCCTAAGAGGTAGATACCATGATTTGTTCTTAATTTACAGATAGGTTAACCAAGCCGCTTCCTAGCTCTGTGCATTCGCTCCCATTCTCAGCCTCTCTGCGCTTTACCGTCCTCATCTACATAATGTAAACGAAGTAACTGGTCAAGTAGTAAGTGGCAGAGTCAGCGTGTGAATCAAGGCAGTTTGACAATGGAGCCCATGTTTATAATCAATATGCTCTAGAGCATCCCATGGGCATAATATGTTCATTCATTTGGTCATTTGGCAAATATTTACAAAGCCTCTAAATGGAGCCAGGCACAGTTTTAGGGGTCAGGGATACAGCAGTGAATGAGACAGCCCCAATCCCTGTTCACATGGTCCAGCTCACAGTCACATGGAGCTAAAGTCTCTTCCAGCTCCGAGTGGTGGAATAAACCCAAGAGAAACGTTTCTGAATTCAAAAGGGAGGTGTCCAAAAGGAAACTCGCCAGGAACTCCAGTTGGCCAAGGGAACCTATGGACAGGGACAAGGTGGTGCCTGGCTCGGTGACCTTGCCTTCTCTTTCCTGATCTTGCGGAGACCTGGCAAACTGCTATGCTGAAGCAGGCTCGCCCAGCTTCCTGCAGCTCTTCCCAAGCCCATGTGCAGTGACAACAGGTTGGCAGTAAAAACCTAGCTATGGTGGAAGTAATGACACTACGGATATCAGCAAATTGCAGACCATGGCAATGTTTCCCCTGAGCGCAGATTGTGAGACACTGACCAGCACACCAGCACTGCTGGCAGCCTGTCTTAGGTGAGCAGCTGCCTTTCCCAACCGACCCCTGACCTGGATAGAATGTTTTTAGCTGCCCTTCCCGTTCTCGTTTAGTGAACCTCAATCCTGCTTCTCTTGTATGTTTTTTTTCCAAGTTCAACAGAGCCCAGTTGAGCCTGGAATCCTGAGCAGCTTCAAAGTAAATATTATCATTATGACCCTTTGTGCTCCTCACAGGAATCACTATTGCTGGCACATTTGGAGAGCTGAGTCTCTCTGGGGCTCTTTCGCAGCAGAGAATTTGCGCTGCTAGCTCTGGTGGCTCCTCCGAGGCCTCCTATACTGTAGCTAGGATCATGAGATCCTAGCAATTTCCAAAGCTAAGCAACTAGTAAACACTTTTATGGGGGGAGGTGAACCTCACCCTACTCAGTAATTATTGTCAACCCTAGAGAATCTACGGTATTGAAGAGGAGTCATAATATGCTCACACCCATGTGCCTTGCCCTCTAAAAACAATCATTGTGGGTGCCATTTATTGGTACCCCGACGTATCAATACAGCTCTGGATTAGCAAAAATTCCCTCCCCCAATCCCAACATGCACATGCACACACATGTACATATACATGCCAGGCACCCAGTGTGCTGGGCTTGAGCCTAATGCTCAGCAGTCCAGCACCAGGATAAATAATACTGTGCCAAAAATAGCCTAGGTTTCTTAATAATGCAAGCTAGTGCTACCATAATTTTACACTTAAACTGCCCTATTAGAAAAGAAAAGAAAATTCCTTCAGGGAACATATTCTATGCCCAAACAGTCATTAAGGGAGGAAACCTGACAGTTATGCACAGGCGGTAGACCGGCATGAAACCGTGGTCACTGAAAATCCTGGGAGAGAAAAGATCACCTTCAGCAGCCAAGCTACGAACCCTTCGCCAAGTCAGCAGCAGGACAGAGCCTATGGCTGCGCCAAGATTGCAGCCTTAGAGCCACTCTAAACTGCTTGTGACCTTGGCCCAAATTGTGGGTTCTCTGAGCAATGACAGGGTCGTAAGCACAGAGAGTAGTAGAACGCATGAGTTGTAGGCTTTTCTGGATCAGGGATGAAGAATGAAATTAAACCAGTCCAGACTACTGCATTGAATGGCTGTACTTACAGGGCTAAGAGGGGAGCTACCAGGGCAGCCACTTTCTGAAACTTGACATGACAGGAAAGAAAGAGACAGGGTGATTGCTTGGGGATGAGAAACTCCTTCCTACCCCTCCCCTCTTGGGGGGTCTGTCCCAGGCAACTGAGTGAGGCCATCTCAGCAGGTGCGCGCTGGAGCAGTCGTGGCTGTACAATGCCTGGGCGGGAACTCAAGGACAGGGCTTTACTATTTCTCCCACTTGCTTTGCCATGAGCTCGGCTGCCCCTTCCTCTGGTCCAGAGGGGAGCCTGTGACCTGCACGTCCAATTACCCTACATGCCTGTCTTCAGAGAGTTATTCTAATTTACATGGCCTTCCTCCTAACGCTTTACTGGCCCACGTAATTGGTTGAAAGGTTGCTTGGTGTGAGTGTGTCATTTCACTTCTCATCTCCTTAACTCCAGCATAGGTCATAGAGAGCTCTGGGAGGGATGCCAACAGAATCCAATATGTTTGTGTGGAAATTTTCAGTAATCAAACGTTATGTAAAATAAGTTGGCCACCAGCCAAAGATTGGAGAGATTTGGCAGTGCTAATATTAGATGTAATAGCATTTGATCTTGATGTCAATCACCTGGACTTCTATGTATTTTGTATCCTTCTCCTAATGGCAACTAAGCATAATTATCAGAGGATTTCTGGCATTTGATGAATTAACAACCTAGATCTGGACTCTAACTCCCATGACATGAAATTCTGTCAAGCACATATTGGGTTGGCCAAAAAGTTCATTTTTTTTTTTCTGGAAGATGGCTCTAGTAGTGCTTAGTAGTCTTTAACTTCATTCGAAACAACTTCATTCGATTGCAGTATTGTGACAGCTGTCATATCAGTATGCATGCATTTTTAAAAAACATCCAAATTGGTGAATTTCTGTGTAGCTATTTTAATACTGAAGATGGAAAAAAATAAGCCACATTTTTGGCGTATTGTGCTTTATTATTTCAAGAAAGGTAGAAACACACAAAAAAGATTTGTGCAGTGTAAGGAGAAGGAGCTATGACTGATCGCACGTGTCAGAAATGCTTTGCAAATTTCCCTGCTGGAGATTTCTCGATGGGCAAAGCTCCATAGTCAGGCAGATCAGTTGAAGTTGATAGCAATCAAATGGAGACATTAATTGAGGACAATCATGTTATACCACGTGGGAGATGGCCGACCTACTCAAAATATCCAAATCAGTAACGCTGTTAGTGAAAATGAAAAATGCATCTTTCATTTTATGGGGGAAAAAAACTGAACGGACTTTTTGGCCAACCCAATATTTTCATTTCATAGGTTCCAAAGCTAGTGTGTGGGAGTGAGTCACTCAACTAGTGAGTGAGCCTAGCTGCCTGCCTGCCATCCGTGTTTGGAAGCGACTTTGTTGTGCTCTACCTGCCCTTGAGCGTGCAGTCATTCTCCCACAGAAGATGATGTGGAAGTGCTGGGGATGGACAAGAAAAAATAGAGTCCAAGAAAAGGAATGACATCAGTTAGAAAACAGAACCTTAGACTACATTAAAGAGTAAATTATCCCATTCAGGAGTGGCTCAGATCCTCAACATGAATGACTTCCCCACATGCTCTATACAAAAATAAGATGAGAAAATTAGCAGAAGTGGTCCAACCAGCATGAAAACTGACTTTATTATGGTATTATACAATTATTAAGGTTTGGGAGTAGATCAATGAAAATATGCAGGTATGCTTTACAGCGCTGTGTAGTGAAAATTCTATGTTATGATTGTGTTTGCAAATTTGGGATTTTTTAAGGTCTAAGGAGAGATTCTTAAAGAATGGGAAGAACTTTTGCTCCTCGTATTTGGTTGGTGCTTGAGTTTCCAAAACGCTTTTGTGTTCTCAAGACATGTTGCTAGCAGCAGTTAGAGAAGCAGTGGGAGGGACAAAGGGCTAGCCAGACCTGGGTCCTTCTCATGGTTCTGCTACTTATTCTGTGGTTGCCTCAGATAAGTCCCTTACCCTCCCTAAGTTTCTGGGTCTCCATCTGTTCGATGAGGATATGAATGCTATTCACTCTGCTCACTTTGCAAAGCCCTAGGAAGGACCCAAATTGCTAATATGGAAAAGTGTTTCCTGGCTGGCGTAGCTCAGTGGATTGAGCTCGGGCTGTGAACCAAAGCATCGATTCCCAGTCAGGGCACATGCCTGGGTTGCAGGCCACGGCCCCCAGCAACCGCACATTGATGTTTCTCTCTCTCTCTCTCTTTCTCCCCCTCCCTTCCCTCTCTAAAAATAAATAAATAAAATCTTTAAAAAAAAAAAAAATATATATATATATATATATATATATATATATATATATATATATATATAAAAGAAAAGTGTTTGAGAAGCCTAAGTGGTTCATGTGGGGCATGTATTTTGCCATGTATAATGCCCACTGCTTTGCCCAAATTTTTGAGGGAAAAAAATAAGGATGTGCATTTTACATGGGTATAATGATTATATACCATGGGGATAACAACGGGCATAATAATCCTGTGTAGAACATGCACCAAAACGCGGGTGTGCATTATACACAGCAAAACACGGTAACTCGTTCACTCCTTTCACAAGCATCATTGAACTCTCTTTGTGCTATGATTAGTATATCAGAGGTGACTAAGATGTGGTTTGTACATTTGAGACTAAAGTCCAGAGATACACATAAGGGGAATAAAAGAACTTGGCACACAGCTGTGTGATCCTTGCACTTGATCTTGAACTGTACCAAACATAGCGGGGCTGCAGAGGAAACTGACAGAACCAATTCACTGCCCACAGCTGGTAGGCAGGCGCCTTTCCGCAGCCATTACCTTCCTCCCAGTTCTGCCGTGGCTCCTGTTATCTGCAGTGAAAATGAACCTGACAGCAATAGCTGAGCCAGCCAGCTCCCTTGCAAAATTTCCACTGGGTAACACACAGCTCAGTTTCCCCCAAGGTGTGACCACATATTCTTGTCTGACCAGGGAAAATATCATTACAGCCAGCTGTTTACAAAAACAAGCAGAAGGATAAAAGAAGAAAGAGGGGGGAAACACTCTTACAAGTAGATCAGAATGACATGCTATTTAACCTAATTACCTGCACAGCCACATCCAGCCATTAAGGATCCATTTTCTGTAATAGAATTTTCTGCTATGGAAATACTCACCCACACACAGGATGTTAAAGCAGAAGCCCTGGCTGACTGACTTATTCACCAGCTGGTCAGGCAAGCTGTCAAACCCCACATGTCCAGCCAGGGGGACAGTTCGGCAACCTTCACCCTAATTTGGAAGAGGAAGGGGGAGAGAAAATAAAAATGTGCTTACAAGCAAGCTGGGCCTCACTTCTCCATCCAAATAATCTCCATGCTAGGAAGTAACACCCACCCAGGCTCCATAATGAATGTCACCATAGTTCCAGACAAAGCAAACTACAGAGGGGCTTGTAAAGGGCAGAAGAGAAGGGTCGGGATGAGACTGCTGGTGCCGGAGGTTCACAGACTTGGGTTAACTCTCAACTCAAATCATTTAAAAGCTGGGTAACCTCTCAGAGACTCCGTTTCCTTCTCCACCTATCATGTGAGACAATATTACTTATCTTACAGGTAATTGGGCACACTTAAATGTGCTCATACGTATCACAAACTTAGAACAATGCCTGGTACATGCATAAGTGTTCAGTAAATATTACAAAGGGACTTCAATTACCCTTCTCTCTAGGGCATTTTGGGGGTCTACAATGGCGGCCCTGTGTAGATGTTAAGAGACTAGGCTTTGACAAGATATGGAAGCAGCTCAAGTGCCCATCAGTACATAAATGGATAAAAATGCTGTGGTACATTCACACAATGGCACACTACTCAGCCATAAGACAAGAAGGAAATCATACTTTTTGAGACAGCATGGAAGGACATGGAGAGTACTATGCTAAAGGAAATAAGCTGGTCAGGGAAAAACAAATACCATATGATTTCACTTATACATGAAATCTAATGAAATAAACTAACAAACAAAATAGAAATAGACTCACAGACACAGAGAACAGAGAGTTGTCAGAGAGGAGGGGGGTTGGGGCTGGGTGAAAAAGGTGAAGCCATTAAATGGTACAGTTTGGTAGTTACAGAAGAGTCACAGAGATGCAGGTTACGGCATAGGGAACATGGTCAAAAGTATCGTGATAACTGTGTGTGGGGCCAGGAGGGTATCTGAAGCAGTGGGAGGACCACTCTGTGAGGTACATGATTTTCCAACCACTATGCTGGACATCTGAAACTAAAACAGAATAATACTGAATGTAAATTGTAATTGAAAAGAAGTGTAGGAAAAAAGAGACTAAACTTGGAAATCAGGCAGGTCTGACTTACAGTGCCACCTCCTCTACCTTCTGACCTTGGACAAGCTGCTTAACTTACCAAAGTGTCCCCATCTGTAAAATCAGGAGCCAGTATTACTACCTCACAGGACCGTGTGAGGGTTAGGTAGGGTAATACTCCTCAAGCACTGAGCATGTGGTGAGCATCCCATCAATAGTAGCTGCTGTTCTTATCACACCGGGAGGGTATCCTCGCACTCAGACTCCCCCAATAACATGTGACACCACGGCACACTCGCGGCTGCGGCTCACACACTCAGTGGCGGCTCACTTCAGTGAGAGACCTGCCTCCTTACTTCGTCTGGTCCCCTTGTCTCCACTGGGGTCAGCCAAGCCATTCACAGCCCTGGAAGGCAGGAGGCCTTTGCTTCGCATGCAATTCCCAAAGCTTCTTCTTGTTAATGGTTTTACAAAACAGGGGGAACCTCAAACTGGGGCAGGCTTCCAAGGAGCCAGGGGGAAGGACAAAAGGGGGCTGCATGTACTCAAAAAAATGTGTTAACTGCCAATAGCAGCAAGGGAGGGGAAAAGGGAAGAGAAGGAAAGCTGGAGACAGCCAAGCTAGACAAGAGGGGTGGGCTAGGTAAACAGTCAGTTTCTGTTGGGTAGGGCTACACCAAGATTTCCATAACCACAAAGGTGCCAGAGTAATCCAAGAAGGATATGGTTAGTGCCAAGAGGCCTGTGCCAACATCCCAGGCTGTTAGCCTGCTTTTAGACTAGGTCCATAAAGGCGTACTTTCACACTGAGAGGGATGGGCTGCATTGGTGGGGAACCTCACAGCAGCTGACAGTGTTGGCGCTGGTTTCCCAGATAGCCACTTCACCCAGTTCGGGATCCCACTTCCATCGGTTTCATCGGATACTCCAAGAATGAGACACAGGGCTACTTGCCAGTGACTGCCTCCTGGCAAGTTCATTACCCTCACACATCTCACCCCACACACACGCCCAGTGGAGTATTCTTGAAACACGACCATCTGCCATCCTTACAGTCCAGGTTGGAGTTCTCTGGGCCTCAGTGGGGCACCTGAAGACAGCTGGGTTTCATGAGTGGCCCACATCATGCACAGTTTGTTCTACATTCACCCTTTTTCACATCCCCTCACCCCTTTCTCCTTATTCTTTTTATTAAAGCAAACGAAAAAAGATGTAAGTTTCCCACTGTTCATTCTTGGTCCTCAACACAGCAGGGAGACAAGGCTTATGAGCCAATCTACTTTCTTGATGGAGCCTCCTACATAGCAGGCGACGGAAATCGGGAGGGACTCAGAACTGAGGTTTCCTGAACCATATGTTATCGCCCCTGGATGCCTCTTCCTGTCTCCAACTGCAGCACCATGAAACCTCAATCGCTCCAAGGTCTCTGGTCCAAGTGCCAAAAAGCGAGGAAAGGGAATTTTCAGTTTTCAAACTGAAAACAGTGGAGGGCAATGGGAGGACATCATACCTTATCCTTAAAGAGTTACTTCACTGTCAACTCCAAAGGCTTACCAAGCACCTCTTATGTGCCCACCTATTACCTCCCACTTAGCACAGTGCTGAAAAGAGCTCTAAACAGCAAAAAGAAAAAGGTATGGGGGCATTTTGAGTGTTTTGAGCAGGGAAGGCCATACAAGTAGTGTTTTCGAAAGATCATGCCAGAGGCAGGTTGCTGAAGTGACTGAAGGAGAGAAAGGGCAGTAAGACACATTAGCAGATGACTCCAATAACATTGAAGTGGCAGAGTGGCATCCGGGCACTATAACAATATATGCTGTGAAGTGAACTGATTTGACTTGAGACTCAGGAGGGAGAAACAAATTTGAGAGACGTCCTACCAAAGGGAGGAGTCTCAATGAGTGACTGGGCAGAGGGAGTGAGGGAGAAATCAAATCTCTAAGGCTGCAATGTTCTAAGCCTGGGAGCTTGGATTGACGGCACCATGGCCAGAAAGAGAGAAGTGAAGAAATGGGGCTCTTTTAGTGGGGATGGAAAGGAGTCTGGTTTTAAATAAGCTACTAAAAGAAAATACAATTGTCAGGTTTTTTTTAATTTTACAAAAGTAATCTATGTTCACTATAGATATTTTAGAACACGGAAAATTGTAAAGGAGAAAATCACAATCACCCATAATATCATTCTCCAGAAATAAACACTGTTAGTGTTTACATGTATTTCCTTCCAGTCTGTATATCTTCTTTTTGACAAAAAAAAAAATGGATCATTCTGTATATTCCTTTTCATAAACTGACTTAATAATCTGACACTCAATATAGTATGGATGTCTTCTTGAGTAATTAAGTATATTTCTTTTTAATTTTATTTTTCAATTACAGTTGACATTCAACATTATTTTACATCAGTTTCAGGTGTACAGTATAGTATTATTAATATTAAGTACACTTAATATAAGTACCTAACATTAAGTACACTTCCAAAACATTACTTTTATCGGCACCCAGTGTTCCATTGCAGGAGTTTACCAAATTTTCTTAACCAGTCTTCCACTGCTGGACATTTAGCATGCTTCCATGTTTTTTAAACAACATAAATGATAACTCTTGTTCTTATCGATTAGCAAATCTCTGATTATTTCCTCAAGTGAAATTCCTAGAATTGAAGCCCACTGGGCCCAAGGGCACACACATGTGAAAAGATTTGGGTGCACACTAGAATCACTCAACAAAGAATAACACAAATATCTGTTCCCACCACCAATATACAAGAGTGTGTGTTTCCCCATACACAGACCAACACTGAGTTTCTGAGGCTTTTTAGCTATTCTGAAGTGAATCACTGAAAATGTCATCATGTCATTTCATTCACATTTTATTATTATTTTTATGTTTGATATATGTATATTGTTATATATACCTATATGTGAGTTGTCTGTACATGTCTTCGCCCATTTTTAAATAGGTGTTTGTCTTTCTCTTCTGAATTTGTAAAAGATTTTATATGTTCATGAAAATAAGATAGTTTTGCTTTTATGTGAGATATCCAGGAAAAGAAATTCAGGAAGTACTTAGTAACCTGGGATTATAGGCTCCAAGAGAATTCAGGACTGGGATATACATTTAGGAGTCAGAGGCATGAAACTGCGCATGTTCTCCAAGGGATAGCACAGGGAGAAAAGAGCTAAAGATTGAGTATAGGAAATACTCACAAGTAAGGAATGGGAAGATGAAGAGGATTTTCTCAAAAGGAGGAAATGATCAGGTAAGTAAGAGATGACCCAATAGTTTTCTGTCCCTGGAGGCCAAGGTTAAAGCCAGGAAGAATTACAGAGAAATAACCATTGATCTGGATTTGGTGAAGGTCACTAGTGATGTTTACAATCCTTATTCCTCCTGTATCTTTTTACCCGGTGTCCAATATACCTAAATTAACTGGAAAGTTCAGGGACTAGGGAACATGGAATCTAGTTAATGTGGGGTTTTGTTTTTTTGTCCGTTTGTTTGTTTTTGAGCAGCAAACTTTTTGTTTCAATGCTTGCTGAGAAGGCTTCGGAAATGTAGTATTTGTATATATAGTTCCTGCTTTAGGAAATCCTGTCTAGTGAATACCATTCACTCTCACTTTGATGAATCCCATAAAACGTGAAGGTCACCTTTATGAATATCAGTCCTCATTGTTCAGAACTAAATATGTAGAAGTAAAAAGGACAGGCCACAGACCTGAATGTATACTGGTCCCAGAACAGACCCGGGAAGTTTCTTCCCCTCCCCCTCACTAAACCTCTGATATCTTATCTCTTTCCTCTTTCTGCATAAGGTGGCATAAGGTGGCCTGATTAATTGAGGTCCTCATTACTTTGACTGCAATTAATTGAACGTTCCCTGGATTACAATGTTCACAAGAGGAGATGGAACTAGCAACTTGGCCCAGCATGCCCGACACTAAAACCTCAAGTCATCATTTCGAGTAGCAGGCGGTACCGTGTTCAAGGCTTGAACTGAGATGTAAAAAAGCCACAGTAACCAATAAATAGGTTCAATGGGCCATCTCTGGGAGCCCTGAAACTTCCCCTCAGAATCTATTTTACAGAAACTCCTGTGTGTGTACAAAGATCCATGTACTGCAAGGAAATTGATTATGACATTTTTTATAATACTAAAAAAACTAGGAAAAAACATAAATGTCCAACAATAGGAAAATATTTAACTGAAGTATAGTACATGCCTATTCTGGAATGTTCTGTAGCAGTTAGGAAGAATGCAGTAGGTCTATAGGTACTGATGTGAATATCTCCCAGATGTATTATAATGTAGATAAAATAAATTCTAGAACAATAAGCACAGTATGAGCCCATATATATGCAAAAACCCCCTAAATATGTGCATTTGCACATAAATGTATGTGAGTGCCTAGAAAGAGGGCTGAAAAGACACCTCCAAACCTAGAGCTGTGGCCACTTCAGGGGAGGGAATGGAAACAGGAGCTTACTCAGGGGGGTAGTCAGTATGCTTCCGTATTGTTTGACTCTTTTACATTGTGAATGTATTCATACATTACCTATGTAATTTTAAAACATTTTTAATACAAAGAAAGAGAGGTCTCACTCAGCTTTGCAGCAGGGGCAATTAAGAGGCACAGTCTGAGACGAGCTAAAAGGCAAAATGAAAGAGCGCTCCTGAGAGCTGGGAGCGCCGCACTCCCCTCCCCAATTACATTTCCTGTTTTCTCTTCATCTGCAGTCACTTGTGGTTTTGAAATCCGTTATACCACATTTCATATCATAGGCAGAAACACCACTCTCTTTCTCTTCCTCCTCCTCCCCCCAAGGACACACCAATTTCATTTTTTAATTGAGTAGTCAAAGGCTCATGTTATGAAGGAGTTACGGTGGTTCCAGCTGTGCACCTTTCTCTCATTACAGTTATTCTGAAAACAGAGTCCCTTAAGCACCCCAGTGGGCAAACTCTGTGCCCCTCAACCTCCCGCCCCTCTTCGACCTTTGTGGTCTAGTGAGCAAGCAGTATCTGAGGCCTGTGGGAACTGAGCGTGCATCTGTGTCAACGGAGAATTTCCTGCCTCCCTTTAAAACTGAGGTGGCTAAGTTAGTAGCTGTCATTCAGAAGGATCAGACCAAAGCAAAAAGTTTGCAGCCCATTGCTGATGACTGGGCTTTCCCTAAACTTTCTCCTCTAGTCTTTGCATATAGATGTTAGGGAAGGACAGAAACACTGAAGGTTTTCTCATGTGTCACTTCCGGGTGGGCCTGATCTCTCATACCTTCCCTTTCTCCATGTCTGTTCCCAGCCCTGAAGACCAATCTCCGATAGACCCTGAAAATATTCAGAACGATCAAAAATCAATGAATAATTCAATGATGCACAATGGAATATTAAGCAACTGATAAAAATATTTTCTAAGAATATTGAACAACATGGGAAAATAATTACCAAACACTGTTGGGTTGCAGAACCTGTATATACAGGATCATTCCAATCATGAGGGAAAAGTATATATGTGTTTTAAAAACTTCAAAGACCATAATAAGATGGTGACAATGGTTATTTTGGGTGGAGGGGGCTGTAAGTGTTGTTGCTTTTCTGTGTTTTTTAATTTCCTACAATAAGCATATTTTACTTATATTTTTAAAGGGTTTTATTTATTTATTTTTAGAGAGGGGGAAGGGAGGGAGAAAGAGAGGGAGAGAAACGTCAATGTGTGGTTGCTTCTCGTACACCCCCCACTGGAGACATGGGCTGCAACCCAGGCGTGTGTCCTGAACTGGGAGGCGAACTGGAAACACCTGCTCCCAGCTGCCCCCTCCCCCCACCTGCACCCCACTCCCACCCCTGGCCGTTTGCAGGCTGGCACTCAATTCACTGAGCAACTCCAGCCAGGGCCATATTTTACTTTTATAATTCAAATACAAATGTTTTGTAAAAAAAGTTCTATAATGATTCTTTCCTTGGGGGAAAAGTGGCCTCAGGTATTGCAGCAAAATCTTCAGCTACAATGAAAAAGGTGCTTTAAATACAAATAATCAGAAAATCCAGGTGAGTATTCAGCTTTCAGGCAGTATTACTGTAATATAAAATATTTATTTTGCTAATTATATAATAAAACCCTACTATTATCCTTATAACATTATTATTGTATATAACACCATTATGCAGCATAACTTATTATTATAAATATTCATGTGCATATTTATAATAAGTAAAATCACATATCCTGAAACATGTGCCAAAAAGTCTTGAAACGCTGAGGTGGGTGACAGCCCTATCTGCTGCCTCCACTGCTGTCAAGGCCGTGGAGGCCACTGTTATAATCAGCCATAAGAGCCATGAAAACACTGATAAGTTCCCAGAGGTTAAAAAAAAAAAAACCCTCCAGTGTGCCTCACACATCAAATGTCAGGATTTCCCTTGTGCTGATTAAGCCAGGCTAAGAGGAAACGGACAGTAGTAGCAATGCCCTGAACTGGAAGAGAGCAATTTGGGGGCTTTGCCAAGGAGAAATAAAGCCTGCAGAAGCTGGCAGCAACCCTTTAGGGGCCCCAGAAATGCAGTTCAGCGGGGGAGCAGCTTAGGGGACCCTGACGACGCACAAAGAAGACTATCCTCACCATACAGGCAGAAGGCCCATTTTCGGCAAATCCAGTAGATGAAACTCTAGGTTTTAACTCACCAGATCAATTCCAGAGTGGCTTTTCATTCTATTAAAGGATTCACAGCAGGATTCCATTAAATAGCCAGCTCTCCTTGTGCATTTAAAATGGGACTCAACAGACAAAACTTCAGCTGTCTTGCACCTTTATAAGAAGACAAAGGCTTTATACACCTACAGGAACAGACAATGTCTGAAGGGTTGTTTCTAGTCCACTCAGAGACCCTGGTGAGCTAAAAGCCCAGACTTGCCTTCTAACTCTCTCCCCACCCAACTCAAGGAGTCTAAGCAAGGAAGGGGTGGAGTAACATTCTGCCACCTCATTCAGAAGCAGAAGCAGGCAAAGAACTAAACAAAATTAGGCTAGAAAACCAGGAAACATAAGAACCATACAATATTTGAGCTGGTAACGCCCTTAAAGATCACCTAGTCCAACCCACTCGTTTTACAAAAGGGGAAACAGAGACTCAAAGACAGGAAATGACTTGTCCCGAGTCAGAGTGATTTAGTGGCAGAGACTGGTGCTAGGATTCAGGGCCCTGTCAAGCAGACTGCCACTGTCAAATGGAAAAGCTGCCTCAAGTGAGAGCTAGAGATTTTTATGCTGCTAAAATTCTGGGACATTGGGTTTGCAGTTTGATGCTTAGTTGGAGGGAAAAGGGCCGTGGAACATGACCGGGAAGCCTATGTGCTCACCAAGGTGGCTATGGCCCACAGAAGGCAACTGTCACAGGGGATATCATGGAGGGGTTTTTGCCCCTATTCTGAATCCTCTCAGCCATTTCCCTCTCTTCTGACTCCAAGCCTGAGCCTAGCCAATAGCCTAGCTCTGCTCAAGAACCCCAGGGCTACCTAACCCAACAAGCCAAATTCTTAAGCAAAATTATCTCCACCTCAGTAGTCCAGGGGCAACCCCTTGCTCAGAGTGGGTCAACATTCCCACAAAAGCCAGACAGGTTCTCTTCAAGCTAGGCTATTTTAGCAGAGTTTTCTAGGTGTTCTGGACATTGTAATCTCCAATCTGTTTTAAAAAAAAAGTTTACTCACAGGCCTCTGGAAGAATGCCCAACTGTCCTCTGGGGAGCCTGAATTTGCCTCTGCCTCCATCTGGTCTCATTTAAAGGGGATCTGAAAAAACCTAGTTCCTGCCTCAGCGCCAGTGCTCAGAGCTAGGGGCCTCTGCTGTGAAAGGAAACCCAAGGCTACCTCACACTTCATCAGAGGCTGAAAGCAGAGTTCTGCCCCTGTTACCCCAGAGCCATCATTAGGGGTCACAGTGGGCCGTGGCAGCAGAAACCTGAGCCCTGCGTCCTGTCCCTGAGAAGACCTGCAAATCTGTTCCCCAGTCACCTTTGAGTGGAACGGATGACCCAACTCTGGGGCAGGCTAAGAGCACACTGCATAATTCAGCAGATGGCTGCTTCTAATGAGAAGACACTGAAGGAGAGGATAACATTATGTCTAACCCTCCTGAACATGTGGCCTCCTTCCTCTGTGCAAGCAACAGAGAAACCCACGGTTTCAAATCCCACATCGCGGCAGCAGAAGCCTCCTCCTGCCAAACCGAGGACGAAGGGTCTGTGTTTCTAATTTATTCTGCCCCCTTCCAGTTGTTACTTAAAATAATCCATCATTACATGGCTGGTGGCTCCAGGAATTTTATTTAAAGCAATATGGAGAAAAAAGAAAGAAAAACTCATGACTGCTATCTGGATTTAAGTTGAGAATGTTTTTAACATCAAGAGTCTTTGAAGCGCTCGAGTGTACTCTCCTCTGACCCCTGTGAGTGTGCCGTGAGGGGGGCGGTGCAGTGGAAGAGGGAGAAGAGAGGACACGGCAGAATTTTTATTTCTCGGAAACATGAAAAGACCACGAGTGTTTTTTTAAATGAATCTGTGTCATCTGGTAGGTGTGTTGTTGTTTTATCCACTGACCAGCAATAACACTTTGGACCAATTCACTTTAAAGAGGGCAATAATACTTGTCCAGGAAGCTGTTGGGGAAAATGAAATCATACAGATGGAAGCATTTTGAGATCGTTGAAAGAAACACGTTACACTTATCCATGGTATTCATTTTCTTTTCTCCCTCTTTCTTTCTTGAATGTGGTTTTAATGTTCATGCAATTGAAGCCCTTCTCGATTGTTCATGTTGACATGAAATCCCAACTCTGATAGTCCAGGAGCCCATGCAAGTCCAGAAATCAGTCCTCTTTCACTCCGGAATACGTTTTTTCCAGGGGAATTAGCCATCTAATTAGATTTGCTCCCACTAATACACCTGGTTCGCTCCCTTCAGCACACCAAGGGAGGGGCCATGCTGAGTAACAAAGCCAGCAATTAATAGAAAATTTACAGCAGAGACTCCACAAAGTAAATGCTATGCACGTGACTGCAGATCAAAATCTCATTATACTATACAGACAAATCACTCAGCTGTAATGCAGTTATGGACTAAGAACACCACTAACACATATTTCTGGGATTTAGGATAGGGAAAGGAAACAGGGCTTATTCTGCCTCTTGTCTGGAAGCTCTGAGAGGGCAGCACCCTATTTGCCTTGACCACACTAGATCCCCAGCACCTGGCATAGAGCCTAGCAGAGTCGCTGCCCAATAAACACACATTGAAGAAATGAATGAAAATAAATGTGTGTGAATTAACAAAGGAAATGTTCCCAGCCCAGAAGCAGAAGTGACATCTCACCCATCTTCACACCTACCCTTTTCCTAGTTGAAGCCCTCAGGAAGTCTGCTCCTCGCACACCACCTCCATCCACTGCTGGATTAGGTCTTCTCATAATGAAATTATGAGAAGGCAGCAGGCAGCAGCTCTCCCGTGCAGCACTTACCACATGGTAATTATATAGCTGTTGGCGTCTGCCTCTGCTGCCACAATGTAAACTCCCTGAGGGAAGGGGTCCTGGGGGTGTGCATTGTAATTTCCCCTCAACTGTTTATTTTGAAGCCTCAAACACACAGAAGAGTTGGGAAATAGTACAATGATCATCCATAGACACTTAACTTAGATTCAAGAGGTTTGAATATTTGGAGCCATGTAAATTCTTCAGTGCTATATTGGTATGGGTGAGTATTGAGGTTTGTTCTCCCTGTGTAAGATAAAATATTACTCTTAGTGTGAGATAGTGGAGATGGCCAAGGCAAGGAGCTTAAGGCCAGCAAGCCCAGAACACAGCCCTCTGTAGGCAGTTGCCCGAACACAGTCGCCCCTAGGCCAACCCTAGTTAGGGCAAAGTTAGCCCCTGCAAGCTCTTCATTAGTGAGAAAAACTACTGGAAGAAAGCATCATTGTTTCTTCTTTTTTTAAGATTTTATTTATTTATAGACAGAGGGGAAGGGAGGGAGAAAAAGAGGGAAGAAAATGTGTCGTTGG
>PVIA01011030.1:18980-47586 GCA_004024845.1 Tonatia bakeri
AGGAGGGAGAGAGGGAGGGAGGGAAGGAAGGAAGGAAGGAAGAAAGGAAGGGAGGAAGGGAGGGGGGGAGGGAGGGGGGAGGGAGGGAGAGGAGGAGAAAGAAAAGAAACAGCTTATTGCAAGAGCCAGGAATGCAGCCTCTGGGACCTGCACTATTCCCGGCCAGGTTACCTTGGCCAAGTCATATCTCCCTTCACAGTATGTATATATTACTAGCAGCCAAGCCACCTCACAAACAGGGGATGGAAGTGCAAATATCCCAAGAATCTGCTGTAGTTCTCTAATTATTGTGTCCACAATTTGTCTTCCCAAGTAGACTGTAAGCTTAAAAGCCAGGAATGATGGCTACTACTTTTTTTTTTGTAGGGTTGACCAGGGCTAGCCATCGTGCTACACACTTAGCAGCCAATCAAATAAACACTGTGGTCACAATAGAAATCCTTTTGTCATGCAGAATCTTTGTAGTGTTCATTCAAATGGGATGAGATTGTATTATGCAGAGAACTGAACTTGCAAGATGCACGCATGCCCAAATAAGGGCCCTACCCAACATCTCTAGGGCCTGTTTTAGTCTAGCCAGAGTGACCCTCAATTGACTCTGAAAAGGACACACACACACACACACACACACACACGCCAGGACTACTTGCATGACACCACATCTCAGAGCTCACTAAACAGAACTTTTAAGCCAGGCACACTTAGGTTTATTCTCCAGTCTTCTCTTCCCAACCCCTGGATACATGATACATGTTCCCTGGAAGAAACAAGCTGCAACCAGATGTCCAAGGTCTCCTAGGTTAATTCCATCTTTCCCTGGTGAATTACAACTTCTTGCAGACACAAAGGACAGCAGAGAGACAAATGACACATGAAACAACAGCCTCACTGGCTGGGGGAGGGGGACATGGGGAGTGACGTCAGTTTTCCCAGAAACCCATTTATCACGATAACAAGGTCTCAAGTGCTCAGGCTGCTCTTTGAGCTTCAGAATCTGGCTTGCAATTATGTTCTTCATCCTACAGTGTGACAAGGCCAGCCAGAGCACACTGGAACCAGGCAAAGCAAACCAGGTGGCCCTAGCCAACCCCCATCTCCCCACGCCCCACACCAATCTGCAGAACAAAGGGGATCTCTGGGTTGCCAGAGTTGTTCTGAGGTGAAACACAATCTTCTAGAAGGTTTCCCTTTGCAACATCTGCCCTGCAATCCTAATCCAGGCAAGGGAACTGGTGAGAGTATAGACAAATCAATGCAAAATAATTAGCCGACAAGAAAAATCATTAGCATCCTTTTTGGTCACGAAGGATGGGGATGTGTAATCCAGGAGACTAATTCTTCTACTTAAGCCATGTCTTCTCTAAAATGCGGGTAACGAGGAGAAAAGCACTCCGGAAACCCTCAAAACTCTAAAGTAGTAAATATTAGTGCCAGTCTTGGGGAGAAGAGAATTCTCTCAAATTCCTTTATGCCAGTGCATCCTATCTACTCTGAGTCCTTCCACGGGGTGAACACCTAAAGCGCTGGGGTCTGCAAGAGTTAGGGGGAGGTTCCAAAGAAATCATCTGCCCTTCCCAACGGGGACAAGAGGGTGGAATAAATTTATGCGTATCCTGTAGAGAAAATACTTGGATTCTAGATTGAGATTTTGAAAACAAATCAATTTCAATTATAACAAATACCTAGAGGCTATTTTTTTTCTTTTGCACCGGAATTGCACTGCACAGACTCTTTCCCTTCATAAGTAAACCACAAGGTTTTCAAACGTGTGTGTGTTGAGATTTTCATCAAGTAGTATTTGGTGTCATGGGATTTGACCTACCTCTCCTTCACTCTCCTTCCTGGCCTCTGGGTGCTGGTAATTGTGGACTTTTGAAAATTCCAGAAACCCATAGATAAATAGAAAGGCTAGGTTGTTCCCCCAAATGGAATCATCCCTTCCCTTTGAAACCAAACTTCTTGTCTAAAAACACAAACATGGAGCCTCAGGTCACTTCACCATGATTTCTCTACTCACTTCAAGCTGGAAAACTTCAGTTCTTTAAATGAAGATTTTTTTTTTTCCAGAGTCTGTTGCCAACAAAAAGAGAGACGGCATCGCTTTTGCAAACCTCACAATTATTTTCTTGAGTCCCCACAGAAAGAAACCAGCTCCACAAGTTTGGGCACACGAGCCCAGGTACACTGAACACGCACTATTACAGACCCCCGGAGGCCCGCACAACCGTGGTCAGGTGCTCAGAAACCTGCCAAAATACGCAGCCGAGCGCCTACAAGCCAGTGGACTGCACCCCACACAGACACACAAATGGGACCCAGAGGTACGCAGCACAAGCGGAGAGGCGTCTGCACACATCCTGGAGGTGAGCACACTCAGAAACTGGCAGACTCATCTAGGGTCAGACAGCAGCCGGGCGCCGCCGCCCGTTCAGGAGGCACGAGTGCGCGCGCGTGCACTCAGACGCGCACACACAGCTACACACTCACAGACGCAGTCACATATGTAATGCATATGGAGAACCCCTCCCCCCGCCAGTTACCTCCCTGTCCCCCTCACCACTCATGGCCTCCTGTCCCCGGCTAACCCTAGCCCCGCGTCCCTCTTTCTAAGGGGACCCGGTCTCGACGGGCAGCTGCGCTAAGGGGCGCGGCCCGGCGGTCTAGGAAGCCAGACCAGGGTGCCAGAGACGCGGAGGGCTTGGTGACTTGTGCGGCCATTCATTCGGCAACGCCCCAGCGGCGGGAACGCGGCTGCAACGAGGGAAGCGTCGGCACTTACTGCAGATCTTGGACAATTCAAGTTCAGCCGCCGGCCCACAGCCTTGGCCAAGCCCCCCAACTGCCCTCCTCCGCCGCGGTGCTCAGGGACAGGCTGCGGGACTGAGCAGCTGATCCCAGGAGCAGAAGTCCCACTGCGCCTTGGCTCCTGAATGTTGCCCACCGCCCTTTTTGTGGTGGCGGTGGCAGCGGCCAGGTCTCCTCCGCCCTGCGCAGGCCCTTGGAGAGGGTGCTGGCACCCAAGCCCCGTACTCACCACCTGGCGAGCTATGTCGGTTGCTGCCATCGCTCCTGCGTCCGCCAGGGCTGCCACAGGCGCCGCCGCAACGGGAGCTCCAGCACAGGAAACAGTGGAGCTCCTCCGACAAAGAGAAAGTGTTACACTTCGGGCGCGACCAAGTCCGGTGAGGGGAGGTGCAAGGGAGGAGCCCCCCTCGCCAGTTCTCCAACCCCAACCTCCCCTCTATCGCCCACCCCCTCGAAAGTGGGGTCTGGGAAGGGGGTGTATTTAACGCGCCGTTCCCCCCCACCAGCCGGGTTCTAATTCTCCCCACAACCTCAGTGTCTGGCCTTTGGGAAGAGGGGCGGGGGTTCCCCTCGGTGACCACGTCCTGGCCCCCCCTGCCACTGGGCTCCGTGGTACGTCCCGACCTCTGCTGAATTGTCACACCCCCTGCTCTCTCCTTACATCCCTTAGTCCCCAGACCCCGGAGGCTAGAGGGGAGCCCCCGCCCCTCCCCCTCCCGCGCACAGCTAGGAGGCCGAGCTCTGCAGTCCTAGTTTCCCTCCTCCAGTCCCTGGACCCCCTCCTCGTCTCCACCAAGATATCGGGGAGCTAGGGTTCGAGCCCCTGCCGCGAGAGTCTCGTTGTTCCACCACACCTGCCCTCCCCCCGACCTCCGTGGCCCCGGAGTGCTGCTAAGGCCGGGGCGGTGGGGGGGTGGTGAGGGAAGGAGCAGCTGCCGCACCTGCCGCTCCACCGCGGAGTTTAGAAAGGGGGCAGTGAGGGGAGCCGCACTGCGGCCCCAAAACTGAGCTGTGCCATGCGAAGTCTTGAGGCCAGCAGTCCTAAAACGAAGGGCCCCTTCTGCCCTAGGGTTTCTAAGCCTCCGGTGCCTTGGGCTGTAATTTCGTAGAGCTGACCCACCACCGTTTGGGTACTTAACCCTCCTCTCCCCACCCATCTTAGATGGTCAGCTTGGGAGCCGAGATTCAGTCCGCCCACTCCCTCTCTTGCCTGAACCGCAGGGGAGTCAGAGGAGGGACTTGGGGTGAAGACCCCTCAGCTCCGTGGAACGGGATAATTGTGAGTGAGGGGGAAGCTGCCGCCGGTAGCTCTGCCCCGCACCCTGTTTGCTCCTTAACCTTGAATGAGCCCCAGACTTGGCGGCGGGCAGTGCACAGAGGGGAGAGCCTCCTATGGCAGAGGCACTGCCTGTCTAATTTCCTTTTCCTCCTAGCCAGCTGCTGCCGCGGGTCCCCTCCTTTGCTTTCGGCACCTCTCCACCTCTGCAGCCCCGACGTCCCCGCCCTCCTCCCCCAGGAGTGCTTCTTGCAAGTTCCCTGGGACTGGCGAACCCTGGCAGATTTGTAGTGCCTGAGGCCCGAGAGGGCGGGACACTCCACTCCTCAGAAGGGCAGGCTCCCTGGCCTCAAAAGGGGACCTAGACCTTAAAGTGGCACCCGGGACTGCGTGGGGGAGGCAGGCCTATGAGCGAAAAACAGGTCCGCAGGGTGTCCAGGATGGGGGCTCGGGGAAATTGGCGTAGCAGCTGCCCAAGGCAAGCGAAGGCGGGGGGTGGGGGGGCTGGTGCGGGCTGAGGGGGAGGCAAAAGGGACAAAAGCAGAAAAACAGGAACCAGTGAGAGAGAGAGAGAGAGAGAGAGAGAGAGAGAGAGAGAGAGAGAGAGAGAGAGAGAAGGGACCTGACCAAGTGTCCCGGGCCTGGGGAAAAGGAAGGAAGGCAGAGAAACGGGGTGGCCACGTGAAGCTCTTTTCTGCCACTGGATTCGACCTGCCAGGACAGTCCTTCTTACCCCTGTCTCAGGGAGCTCCTTATGTGCACCTGGAGA
This sequence comes from Tonatia bakeri, assembly GCA_004024845.1. Classification (NCBI taxonomy): domain Eukaryota; kingdom Metazoa; phylum Chordata; class Mammalia; order Chiroptera; family Phyllostomidae; genus Tonatia; species Tonatia bakeri. The sequence goes on from PVIA01011030.1 coordinate 23,831, forward strand.
ACAAGAATTCGCACAAAGCATCCCCAGTGCGTAGCTTGGGGCCTGGCACTCAGGAAGGGACCAATTAAGCGTGTCCTGAACAGGAGGGCAGAGGATTTGGATGTGTGTGTGTTGGGGCAGAGGTGGGTAGTACAGAAGAAAGAGGAGACACAATGAGGCTGTATAGCAGGAACCACTGTAAGGCTGGACCAAGACTGGATAGGGGCGGGCAGTCAGAGTTGACCTGCCGCTTCCACAATGGGAGACTGGAAAGAAGACAGGTCTTCCCTGGAAAAGCCTGGGCGTGGTAGATGGGGAAGGGACCAGGTTACTGACTCTGTTCTGGATGTGGGGCTTGGGTGGTAGCAGGAAGAAAAGCATGCATTTGAAAGCCAGAGCTTAAAGCTGGTATCTATTGCTGGCAGGTGGGGTGAGGATACTCGGCTCCGGGGAACCCTGCCTGCTTCCAGGTGTAGTACCCTCCCACCTTAGTCCTCTGCACTGACCAAAGCTCCGGACATTTCGGCCCAGCGCCTTGGCGCCGAATCCTTGGTGGCCCGCTAGTGTGCTCCCCTCTGCCCACCTGTCCCTAGGGACTCTCAGAATTTTGGAGAGTCCTCCTCCTCCAAAACACTGGATCTCTCAGGCTGGAACCAAGTGTGTAATTCAAGTCTTCTTCAACCCTTCCTTCCTAGACCTGCCTCTTACATCTATCTGCAAGCCTCCCTGGGGACTGGGCCTCCCAGTTGCTGTGAGGTGTGGGTTGGTGTTGATGTGTGAGTCGGTGTGCCTGTCTGCTTTGTGTCTGCTTCAGTATGTATCTATGTGTGTGTGTTAGCATGTGTTTACTCCTACGTTTATATTTGTTGGTGTATGTCAGCCAGTTTGTGTGTGTGTGTTTCAGTGTGTCTGTGTTGATGTGTATGTCAGTGTGTATTTTCAGTGTGTGTTGGTATTTATGTAAAAGTGTGCACCCCAGTGTTGTTTGTTGATGTGCATCAGTATGTACATGTTAATGTGTGTTGGTATATGTGTTATTATGTGTCTCAGTGTGTTATGTCAGTGTGGGTGGGGTATGTGTAGAGAGGTTTTAGCTCACTATGTTCTGGGCTTCACATACCTTATCTTGCTCGATGCAGTGGGCCAAAAACTGACAGGTGTGGATTACAATGGTTATTTCAACAAAGAGGTTTGGAAACTCACTGGATTTGTGTCTCCTGGTTTTCCATGCTGGGCAGACAGGAGGGCTCTCACGAGTGGTCAGTTTCTTCCTTCAATGTCTGTCCCCTCTTGGTGAATGGGCCCATACTATCCCCTTCATACAAGCGTTGTGGCCCCTCAGGCACAGCCATGAACATTTGCACATGTTCTGTGTATCCTGGCAGGGTCCCTTGGGCCCAACACACTGTCTGGTAGGTGCTCCATCAAAGTTTGTTGAGTGAATAAATGAACAAAAGCACGTAAATGTGGTGTTTTCAGTGTTTCCACTGTCCTGAAGGAAGCTGGAGCAAGCTGCAGGCTTCCCAGAGCTAGCAAGTGACTGTCATTAGCATGCTGATGTTGTTTGTGGAACCAGACTCCCCAGGGAGGGGAAATGGGACCCCTGCTAGATGGAAGTGGGCCCTGAATGGAGCCAAGCTTTAAGAAGCTCATTCTGACTCCTGGGGTAAGAGGTACTACGACTGGATGGGGGTAGCAGGGAGGGGGAGGAGGACAACGAAATGGAACTATGAGCTCAGGAAAGGGCTTTGTCCTGAAACCGTGACTTTATGAAAGGAGAAAGAGAAGGATGGTCGAGTTGGTCTAAAGTGAAGAAACTCAGACCAATCTGAAAAGTAAGATCAGAAAGTGGGAGGAGGACAACATGATGAAGCTGAGGGACAATGATCTGGGATTAACCGAATCCAGACAGTGCTGATAAAATCTGCAATGCACTCAAGGGGCTAAGTCAAGATGAATCAAGGATTCCTTTGTGCGCTATTACCTGCTGCCCTTGCTTTCACATTTGTTTGTTCTGGTGGTTCTCAAAATGTGCTCTCTGGGTCCGCAGCAGTGGCATCACTTGGGAAGTTATTTATTACAAGTGCAAATTCTCAGCCCCCCTCACACCAACCCACTGAATCAAAACCTCCAGGCCTGGGACCCAGCAATCTGTGTTTGAACAAGTCCTCTAGGGAATTCTAATTTATGTTAAGGTTTGAGAAGCACTGGTTTATCTGAAATCTAGTCGCAGAGGATGAGACACAGGACTGGTAAGGTTTGGTAGGATATCGAGGGGAAAATTGGAAGCCTGGGCTGTAGCAATAAAGGATGGCCCTGGTGGGTTTCCACAGTGGGTCACATGAGGATACAGAGTGCCTAGGGCTGGGGAAGGAGTACAAAAAAGAGGGAGAGGGGACCCTTGTGGGGAGTTGTGGAGTTCTAAAGGTAAACTTTACCTCTGTTGCAATTTTACTCAATTATTTCCCAAACATGCACTGAGTCTCTACTGCACATCAGCCACTGTGCTAAGTGTCAGAGAACTCCAGAAAAAAAAATGGGTGACAAGAACCCTTGCCGTGATCTGACAGAGCTCCCAGGCCAGTTGCCAGATAGCTCCACAAACAACCAGTTATGTGATAAGTGATATAATCAGGCAGGTGCAAGACCTTGGGGAGGTAGGGACCCAGAGAGGTGAGGGAAGGCACCTTGAAAAAGAATCATTTGGTTTGAGTCTTGAAGTATGAGTGCAGTTTATCTGGCCAGCAAGAGGGTTGTGGATGGGGGATTGTAGAAGACCACCATGTGTAAAATCACAGAAAAAAAAGGACAGAAAACAGGGAATTCCAAGGCTTGGCCGGCCAGAGAGAGTGGTAGCGGGGAGGACAGTGGCTGTAAATTCGGCTGGAAAACAAGATGGGGTCAGATCTGAAAGGATCTCACTGGCCATGCCACAAGAGCTTAGATTTTCTGTCCCAGAGCAGGGCCTCTCAGGCCGTGCTCTCCAGGGACAATGCCTGCCCAGTCTGGAACCATGCCCAGTGCAAATGGGATGGATGCCCACGGTGAAAAACAAAATCAGTGAATGGCCAGAAATTTCTCTATTTTAACATTTAACCATGAATCTTTCCTAAATCTTTGACAGATACTCCTGCTTATCTGCTAGCAAGCGACAAAACGAATGAACGAGTAGCAAATGAATTTTAAACAGACAATCCCAGTACTGATCATGCTTAATTCAACAGTTTATTTTTTCGTGGACATCTGTGCTTATGGCTATGATTTTATATTGCACACACACATGATGCAGACATATTTTCTGCTAGCAGAGTGTCCTTTTGAAAAGTGTTTTATTTCATATGGCATGATTTAATAAGTCAATTCTTTCATGGCATTCTGGAAAGAACACCATGGCATCCAGAAGCTGCACCACCTGAACTAGTTGCAGAAACTAACTGTCCCTTCGATGGTAAGGAACCACTGAAAGGTTTTGATCAGGGAAGTGATGGGAACTTATTTGCAATTTTGAAAGGTCACTTTGGCTACAACTTGGGGGAAAGATTGGTGCAGACAGCAATTAAAAGCCGTTAGAACTTGGGAGTCAGAGCAATGTTGTACCTAATCAGGCTAGAAATGATGGTGACAGTGACATGGGAGTGGAGTGGCATCGAGGAAACAGATTCAGCATCAAAGGGGGCTACCATTAAGTAAGAGCTTGGGCACCACGCTAAAGATGTTGAAGTTTCAACCTTTAGGGAATAAAGATCCTTTGCGTCTGTGTTTCTTAATGCATGGTACCTGAACCAACTGCAAGAGAATCACCCATAGTGCTTCTTATAGAAGCAGAGTCATCGACCCCACCTCAGAACTGCTGAGCCAGAATCTTTTGCATGGGAGAAGTATGGGTTTGTAACCAGCTTTCCAGGTGGCTCTGAGGCACATCACAGCTGGAGAACCCGTGCATGAATGGTTTGTGAGCGGTGCAATGACACAGCAAGATCCATGTTTACACAAATGACTCAAGTCATCACATGAAAAACTGATTGATGAGAGCAAACTAGGGAAAGAAAATCAGTTAGGAGGCTACTGAGATAATCCTAGGCTGGCTTTATACATTGGGCAAGAGCCAAAACTCAGAGGAGATTGGGTTTACCGCCCACATTATGATATACTAGTTATCCTTATCCCCTGATTTACACACACCGATTTAGACAAATGATACAATTTTGTTTTCTCAAACAATTCTTACTTGCCAAAATGAGTCTTCAGAGGTCTTTCCAGAGTCACAGAGTTAATCTAAGATGTGTAATTATGTAAAACGCATTGCATACCAACTATACCCAGGGCACAGCACTAGGCACTGCGGAAGGTATAGAGAAATAATAAAGCATGGCTTCCATCCTCAAGGTCCTTACTGTTTAAGTGGGGAGACCAGATATACATGCACGAAAAGTCAAGTAGTTAATACCAGGCGCGTCATAAGGCAGTATCCAGCATACTGTGAAGACAATAAACACCAATGCTCTCTTTCTTTACTGGGTGGTGGCCACATGAGTATTTGCTCTATAAACATTGATCTTTGCTGTCTTCTTATGCTTTAGGAATTCTTCTGGATGTGTTACATTTCACAAGGTGAAGTAAGGTTAAAACACTCTTAAGTTCTGTGAGTTGAAGGACATCAACTAACAGCCCATAGACTTGGTGCAGAATCTAGAGAAACAAGGTCTCTACCTTCCCATCCTCTATAGATGAACCACAAGTCCTGTGAAAGGATTGAAATAAGACACAGTGAGATAAAATACAGTAACGACACCCTGGTGAGATGCTGGCTTCGCCATCATATCCATTAGTCATTGATTAAAATAAAATCTTCATTTGTATCAGTCTCTCCACGCTCTGCATTTAGATGTTGATTTATCTTTGTATCCATACACACATGCATATGAACATGAGGGCTTACACACATACACACATCTATCTATACACACACTCACCCAGCATCTTATTCCAAAACAGATTTCATGGTTCAGTATAGTAGGAATAGAATATCAGGATCAAAAGAGAATTCAAATAATGCTATTTCTAGTGGGTAAACATAATTGCTGTGATTAAGCTTTTCTAAAGGGTTATTTAATGATTTTATTTATTTTTAGAGAGAGGAAAAAGGCGGGAGAAAGAATCGACATGCCAGAGAAACATCAATCTCCCGTCAGGGACCCAGCTTGCAACCCAGACATGCAATCCAGCTAGAAGTCGAACCTGTGACACTTCCAACTGCAGAATGACACTCAACCCCCTGTGCCATACCAGCCAGCGCTGTGATTAAGGTTTAAATATTATTCTTGGCTTCCTGGTAGCCATAACAAAAGGATAAATAGTAGCTGGCTTACTTTTATGTATTTCCTATACACAAGGATCACTGAGTGATTTATTAATCCCACAAATATTGAGTAGCTATTGTGTGCCAAGTCTTAGACTAGGTTTGAGGATCAATACTGAGCAAGAACAGACTTGGCCCTTGCCTTCATGGAGCTTATGGTCTAGTAGGAATGACAGACAATAATCAAATAATCATACACATAAATGCAAAAGTATAACTGCAATAAGAGTAACTAGGGAGATATTGTGCCCTGAGAACCTATAGAGGCGGGGGGGGGGCGTGGAGATTCGACTCAGTCTAGCATGTCAGTATAGGAGGCTTCATGGAAGCAGTGATGTACGAAGTGAGATCTGAAGATTGAACAGGACTGTCATCAAGCTTATGTGTAACTTGGTAATTTAAGTTTTCTTTTGTGTCATTCGGTGTCAAACTGTCTAATTTGAAAAAACATAGGTTATGAAAAATAAAGATTTAGGCATTATTTTAAAAAGATTAAACAGGAGTCAGCAAGGGGAACAGAGGATGGAGTGGGAAGAGCATTGTGAAGGCTCTGTTCAAGAAATAGTAAGAGGCCCTGGCTGGTGTGGCTCAGTGGATTGAGTGCCGGCCTTCGAACCAAAAGGTTGCAAGTTCAATTCCCAGTCAGGGCACATGCCTCGGTTGCAGCCCAGGTTCCCAGCTGGGGGCATGCAAGAGGCAGTCAATCAATGTATCTCTCACAGATTGCTGTTTCTCTCCCCCTCCTTGTCTTTTCCTCCCCACCCTCTAAAATGTAAATAAATAAAAACTTAAAAAGAAACAGTAAGAAAGCTGGTGTGGCCGGAGTACAGAGGGACTGGAGTGGTGTAGAATGAAGCTGAAGACATAGGCATAGAGCCGCATAATTTAGGGCCCTAGGCCATTGTTAAAAGGTGGGTTTTTTTCTTAAGCAATAGGGGGCCACAGAGGGGTTTAAGAGAGAGGAGTGTGATGTGGTAAGACTCATGTTTTGAAAAGTTCCCATAGCTTTAGTGTGGAGACCATATTGAAGGGGAAAAAATGGAGGCGAGACGACTAGTTAGGAGGCTGTTTCAGTAATCCGACTGAAAGATCATGGACTGGCTTGTAGTAGGGCGGTGGAAGTGGAGATGGGAGAAGGTAACCTGTATGTGAGTAATTTAGAAGGTAAAGATGATGCAGACTTGGTGATGTGAGAGCTGAGGAGGACAGAGATGCCGAATTGAGTCCTAAGTTTCTGGCTTCCATGGTAATGCATTTGACTGAGGTGAGGAACACTGGAGAACCTGTGGTTTGAGGAAAGGAAAGAGTCTTTGGCTCCAGTTTGGGAAATGTTGAATTGGAGATGCTTTTGAGACATCGATTGAGAAGATGTCAAGTAGGCAACTGGAGCTCAGAGGATAGGCCAGGGTTGATGAGCCAAATCTAAAAGTCATTGGTGTATAGGTCGTGTTTAAAGCCATAGAGATGAATGAAAATAGCTAGGGAGGGAGTAGAGAATAGGAGGACTCAAGACTAATCCCTGAAAAATGCCAACATTTACAGGAGGGAATTGGGAAGAAGAGGGGAACTGAAAAGGAGAAGCCAGAGCCATTGCAGGAAAACCAGCATCATGAAGCCCAAGGCAAGAGGAGTTCAAGGAGGTGATGATAAACAGAATAGAATACTGTCGAGAGGCCGAGGAAAGTAAGGAAAAACTGTCCAAAGAATTAGGGTTTACAGAAGTTATTGAACTCAGCAAAAGCTGTTTCAAGGGAGTGGTGGGGGCAAAAAAACGTGGCTTAAGTGTGTTGAACAATGATTGGCAAATCAGTAAATGGATTCAGCAAGTATAACTAATTCATTGAAGAAGTTGGCTGTGAAAGAAAACAAATAGTATGCTAGCCTGAGAAGGATGTAGGGCTTGGAGTTTCTTTAAAGATGACAAAGAAGACTTGAGAATATTTCATTGTTTAAAAATATTTTTTTATTTGCCCTGGCTGGTGTAGCTCAGTGGGTTGAGTGTGGGCTGCGAACCAGGCATCGCAGGTTCGATTCCCAGTCAGGGCACATGCCTGGGTTGCAGGCCATGTCCCCCAGCAACTGCACATTGGTGTTTCTCTCTCTTTCTCCCTCCCTTCCCTCTCTAAAAATAAATAAATAAAATCTTTAAAAAAATATTTTTTTATTTATTTTCAGAGAGCAGTGAGGGAGGAAGAGAGGGAGAGAAACATCAATATGGGGTTCCCTCTGTTACACCCCACACTGGGGACCTGCGCCACAACCCAAGAATGTGCCCTGACTAGTAACCGAACCACCAACTCTTTTGCTCATAAGCCAGCACTTAATCCATTGAGCCACACCAGCCAGGACTGTGCCATTGCAGTTGGGAAGGATCCAAGTGAGAGAGCTTGTGTGCCGGTAAAGGATTAACAACCGGCTTTCCAAGAAGAAAAAAGAAAAGTGTTATGCAGCACCTGTTGATTTCTGTGGTGTCAATATTCTCACCATGACAGATTTCAAAGCTATCAATATGACATCTCAAGTAGGCTCCGGCATACCACTGACAAGAGAAAGGATTGAAATGTTCAGTTTTCAGCCAACTATTTTTTCTTTTATAAATTTCCTGTACATGCCCTTTGCCCACTTTTATATTGAAACACCTCTATTTTTCTTGCTAATTCCTATGAGCTCTTTATACAATATGGACATTAACCCCTTATCATTATTTTTCTGTAAAGAAGTTTAAAATATTTATGCAGTCAAAATTCATCAATATTTGTCTTCATGAAATTTTTCCTTGGTGTTCTGCAATTCTTTGTGAATTAGTAAATTGGCAGTCTCCTTTGATTAATGTGAATTTTGCTACAATGAATTAGCTTTATTGAGGCTGAGGTGTTTTAAACTGCAAAGGTGAAGAACAGACTGTGGATCTCAGTAAATTCACCAAAGTACTATCATCTTGTGAGTTCTCTTGGTGGCCAGCTAACACTTCTAACCTCATCTTCTCAACTAATTATTTCAAGCATAATAGTAGGAAAAAGACACTTGCCAACAGTCTGCCCTCTCTTTTTAAATTTGTATTCCAATAATTTGAATATGCATTTCAATCACCTGAACAGATAATTCCCTTACCATGGGAAATAAACATCGGGGACATTTAGTAAACTGCTTGACATGATTCTATCATCATGTGCCAAGAAGGACCTCAAAAGAAACCTGTCCTGGTATTTTGTCACACTCTCATCAGAAGTGTGAACCCTGAAAAGAAAAATATCTGCCAAGACTTCTTGTGGTTAACTTGACCCAAATTCATAACCAGTGACTAGCAGCCATTGCTGGCAGAAGCATCTCATGCACTCTGCATTTCAGAGAAAAAGACAGACTGAGCTTTCAATTTCCTGTACTATACTCCTGTCAGTCTATAATAATGGAGTTCCTGGTTTTGTCTTTCGACCAATGGACTGAGACCTGCCCCATGCAATCAGAACTGCACAATTATATCTTCATTTGTATCTAAACCAACCAATCAGAACTGCCATATTGCAACCAATCAGCCCTGACTGGTGTGGCTCAGTGGATAGAGAGCCAGCCTGAGAACCAAAGGGTCACTGGTTCAATTCACAGTCAGGGCACATGCCTGGGTTGGGGGCCAGGTCCCCAGTAGGGAATGTATGAGAGGCAACCACACATTGATGTTTCTCTCCCTCTCTTTTGCCTTCCCTTCCCCTCTCTTTAAAAATAAATAAGTAAAAATCTTTAATTAAAAAAACCTCAACTTTAACAACCAATCAGAACACACAATACTAACCAGTCAAACCTGCATGATTTGGACGAATCAGAACTGTACAAATTTGTTCACAGAACTAGAACAAATAATCCAAAAATTCATATGGAACCACAAAAGACCCCAAATAGCATTAGCAATATTAAGAAAGAATAGAAGGAATGCAGCAGGTGGAAAACTTGGACAGAAAAGAGCTGTGATCCATCCCTTCCACTGAGAACGTACTTTCTTGTAAGGAACCACAGTTCTGTGGATGCAGGTAGACTTTTTACACTGGGACAAGTTACTCCAGTATTTTTACTTGCATGTTCCGAGTCAGTTGGGTGCATCAGTCCTTTCAGCAGAACCTGCCTTCGGCACTGAATCTTTCATGGCTCAGGTGTGCCAAGACAAAAAAAAAAAAATGACCCAAATAGAAGAACAGATCAAGCTACAGAACAAATACAACTAAGCAATGAAGAGATAGCCAACCTATCAGATGCACAGTTCAAAACACTAGTGATCAAGATGCTCACAGAACTGGTTGAATTTGGTTGCAAATTAGATGAAAACATGAAGTCTACGCTAAGTAAAATAAAGGAAAATGCACAGGGATCCAACAGTGATGGGAAGGAAACTGGAACTCAGATCAACAGTGTGGACCAGAAGGAAGAAACATTCAACCAGGAAAGAATGAAGAAACAAGAATTTAAAAAAAATGAGGAGAGGCTTAGGAGCCTCCAGGACATCTTTAAACATACCAACGTCCAAACCATAGGGGTACCAGAAGGAGAAGAGGAAGAGCAAGAAATTGAAAATTTATTTGAACAAATAATGAAGGAGAACTTTTCCAATCTGGCAAAGGAAAGAGACCTCCAGGACGTCCAGGAAGCTCAGAGAGTCCCAAAGAAGTTGGACCCAAGGAGGAACACACCAAGGCACATCATAATTACATTAGCCAAGGTAAAAATGAAGGAGAGAATCCTAGAAGCAGCAAGAGAGAAGGAGACAGTTACCTACAAAGGAGTTCCCATCAGACTGTCAGCTGATTTCTCAAAAGAGACCTTGCAGGCAAGAAGGGGCTGGAAAGAAGTATTCCAAGTCATGAAAGGCAAGGACCTACATCCAAGATTGCTCTATGCAGCAAAGCTTTCATTTAGAATGGAAGGGCAGATAAAGTGCTTCTCAGATAAGGTCAAGTTAAAGGAGTTCATCATCACCAAGCCCTTATTATATGAAATGTTAAAGGGACTTATCTAACAAAAAAAAAAAGATTAAAAATATGAACAGTAAAATGACAACAAACTCACAGTTATTAACAACACACCTGAAACAAAAACAAACTAAGCAAACAACTAGAACAGGAACAGAACTACAGAAATGGAGATCACATGGAGGGTTAGCAACAGGGGAGTGGGAAGGGGAAAGAGGGGGAAAAGGTACAGAGAATAAGTAGCATAGATGGTAGGTATAAAATAGACAGGGGGAGGTTAAGAATAATATAGGAAATGTAGAAGCCAAAGAACTTATATGTATGACCCATGTACATGAACTAAAGGGGGGGAATGTGGGTGGGAGGGGATGTGCAGGGCAGAGAGGAATAAAGGGGGGAAAATGGGACAACTGTAATAGCATAATCAAGAAAATATATTATTTAAAAAAAAGAAAGAAAGAAGAACAAAGTTGGAAGTATCATGCTACCCAATATAAAACTATGTTACAATGCTATAGTAATCAAAACAGCATGACACTGGCATTAAAAAAGACATATATCAATGCAACAAAGTAAGGAGCCCCAAAATAACCCCACACCTACATGGCCAATTAATATTTGTCAAAGGAGACAAGAACATACAATGGAACAAATGGTGTTGGAAAAATTGGACAGATGCATGCAAAAAATGAAACTAGACCACCTTCTTACACCATATAGAAGAATAAACACTAAATGGAATAAAGACTTAATTATAAGACTCAAAAGCACTAAAGTCGTAGAAGAAAACACAGGCAGTAAACTCTCTGACATTCCTCTTAGCAACATTTTTTTCCTGATAATCCTCTTGGACAAAAGAAACAAAAGAAAATATAAACAACTAAGACTCCACCAAATGAAATGTTTTTGCACAACAAAGGAAACCATCAACAAAATGAGAAGACAACCTACTGAATGGGAGAACATATTTGCCAATAATACACCAAATAAGGGGTTAATATCCAAAATTTATAAAGAACCTATACAATGAAATACAAAAAAATTTTGATTAAGAAATGGGCAGAGGACCTGAATAGATACTTCTTCAAAGAGGACATACATATGACCAATAGGCTTATGAAAAGATCCTCACTTAACAAAGAATGTGACAGACCTATATACTGAAAACTGTAAAGCATTATTAAAAGAGTTTAAAAAAACACAATGAAATGGAAAGATATTCTGTGTTCATGGACTGAAAGAATCAACATAGTTAAAATTACTATATTACCCAAAGCAATATACAGATTTAATGCAATCTCCATCAAAATCTCAACATCACCCTGGCTGGTGTGGCTCGGTGGATTGAGTGCCAGCCTGAGAACCAAAGTGTTGCTGGTTCGATTCCCAGTCAGGGCACATGCCTGGGTTGCAGATCAGGTCACCAGTAGGGAGCGTGTGAAAGGCAACCACACATTGATATTCTGTCCCTCTCTTTCTGCCCCCCTTCCCCTCTCTCCAAAAAAAATAATAAATTAATTAAATCTTTAAAAAAGAGAGAAATACAGCCCTGGCTGGTGTAGCTCAGCGGACTGAGCGCGGGCTGCAAACCAGGCATCGCAGGTTCGATTCCCAGTCAGGGCACATGCCTAGGTTGCAGGCCATGTCTCCCAGCAACCGCACATTGATGTTTCTCTCTCTCTTTCTCTCTCCCTCCCTTCCCTCTCTAAAAATAAATAAATAAAATCTTTAAAAAAAAACAACTTATATACAAAATCCCACCTCAAGAGATCTCAAAAAAAAAAAGAAATACAGCCAAAAAATAATCATATTTGTATAGAATCACAAAACATCCCAAATAGCCAAAGCAATTCTGAGAAAAAAGAACGAAGCTGGATCACACTACCTGAATCTAAATTATACTACACAGCTATGGTAATCAAAAGAGCATGGTATTGGCAGAAAAAAACAGACACACAGACCAATGGAACAGAACTGACAGCACAGAAGGAAAACCACATACTTATAGGCAAATATTTTTTTTATTTTCTTTTTTTTAAATATTTTATTGATTATGCTATTACAACTGTCCCATTACCCCCCTCCGTCCCCCTCCACCCTGCATACCCCCCTCCACACATTCCCCCGCTCTAGTTCATGTCCATGTGTCATACGTTCTTTAACTTCCACATTTCCCATACTATTCTTGGGCAAATAATTTTTAACAAAGGAGCCAAAAACACACAACGGAGAAAGCCTCTTCAAAATGGTGCTGCGAAAATTGGAAAGCCACATGCAAAAGAATAAAACTAGATCACAGTTTGTCTCCATGTAAAAAAATTAATTCAGCCCTGGCTGGTGCAGCTCAGTGGATTCAGTGCGAACCTGTGAACCAAAAGGTCACCAGTTCAATTCCGAGTCAGGGCATATGCTTGGGTTGCAGGCCAGGTCCCCAGTAGGCGACATGCAAGAGACAACCACATACTGATGTTTCTTTCCTTTTCTTTCTCCCTCCCTCCCCTTCTCTCTAAAAAGAAATAAATAAAATCTTTAAAAAAATCTTATTTATTTATTTTTCAGAGAGAGGGGAAAGGAAGGAGAAAGAGAGGGAGAGAAACATCAATGTGCGGTTGCCTCACACGAGGCCTCCACTGGGGACCTGGCCTGCAACCCAGGCATGTGCCCTGACTGGGAATGGAAACAGTGACACTTAGGTTCACAGGCCCATGCTCAATCCACTGAGCTACACCAGCTAAAATCTTTTTAAAAATAAAAAAAGTAAATGACCTTACATATTGTTCTGATCACAAATCTAAATAAGAAAACTGAAATTTTAGGAAAGTTTGTTTAAGGTAAGGTATGCACATTTTTCCCATTGTAGGCCACATAATAACAGATGTAGGTATGTACAGACCACATAAATTGATAGTAATGGTGAATTGTGGCTTGTTGGCTATTTATCAATATGGATTGCAGGAACAACAATACAAAAGCATCTAAAAAATTTTAACTGTATTTACTCAAAAGTGCATATTTATAGGCCTATTGTTGGTCATTGGTCAATTTTGATTGATTCGATGAGAGTAGAACACGGGTATTTAACAAAATGAACTACAACTGTGGGAGCTATTCAGTCTGGGTGGGTGTCATGCTGACTTCAGAGACACGCTCCTAATGGAACTTCATTTTTGGCAAATTTAAGAAAGAGAACACACTTTCAGCTGCATCAGGGAGACCTTAGCCTTGTCTAGAGCTTGGCCATCCCACCCCAGAGGTTGGGATAATGTTTACCTGAAAAATTCTTGGTGAATCCGGTTAACACAGTAGTAGTGGCTCTGATAATTTTGTCCTAGGTAGAGTGTAAGTAAATCAATGATAGCCTAATATTTGTATTCCTAAGGCATCCATAAAATGTCATTTAAATTACATTTTGGGTATTTGTGAAAATAAAGGACTGTTTGTACTCATCAAAACCTGTGAACCAGCCCTGACTGGTGTAGCTCAGTGAATTGAGCACCAGCTTGCAAACCAAAGGGTCACGGGTTCAATCCCCAGTCAGGGCACATGCCTGGGTTGCGGGCCAGGTCCCCAGTAGGGGGCACGTGAGAAACAACCACACATTGATGTTTCCCTCTCTCCCTCCTTTCTCCTCTCTCTAAAAATAAATAAATTTCTAAACAATACTAAAAATCCCTTGTGAACCACATGAATTTTGTGACATGTAAATTATATCTCAATAAAACTGTTGTATTAGGAAAAAGAAACTATCAACCTGACTATTCCATCACTGTATCTTAAACTCAGTTGAGCCCTCTGCACGCTAAGATGCCTGCTACACAAAATGCAGGGCAATCAACCATGCTTGGCACTTGCCAAGCATGGCTCAGGTCTGGAAGCTGTTTCTGCCCCTGTTGTTATAGCTCTGGTTTTTGGCTTACAGATTCCTGGCTCTGCATGTCTAGCTTAAGGTAAGAGACTCCATCCTCCAGTCCTGGGCTCCTGGGATCCTGTTATCTGAGCTCTCCTCTGCAGCCCTCCCCCCACATACAGGGAAGGGCATTCTCGCACAACTGTAACTTATTTTCCACCAAACACAGTGCAGCATTCTTCCAAATCTCTGAGTGCATCAAAGTCAAGACAGCTCCACAATGGAAAATGAGCAGTTTCCTGTCACCATCTGCCCAATCTACATATGCAAGTGGAGTCCGCATTTCCTGAACAAATCAACGGAGCTTTTGTTTGTCCCTCGAGGTTCCAAGTTCGATATGTTCAGATGTCTTGTCACATCCTTAAGAAAATATAATCCTGTGAATCCCTGGAGGTCTAACAGACTGGATTTGGGGGCTCTTTTATTCCAAGGAGTCCTTGATTGGAGATGGCAGCTTAGTAAATCTCCGTACTCGGGATCAGTCTCTTCTAAATAGCTCATAAACTGCTCATGATTAAAGACATGAGCACAGAGAAAATTCATTGCTTTCTCCATCACATCATGTGGTGAACTGAACTTGCAAAATTCATGGCATGAGGCATGAGGCAATGACAGCTGGGCCCACCAAATTTCTCTTGGCTTGAGTACATTATTTAAATCTTGTTTGCCTTTCAAAGAAGATGCTCCATATATAGCAAGTGAACTTTTCCATGTTGAACTTTTTTAAGTCCTTACTTTGATCTGGTCAGAAGCTCCTAATTCATGTGGGCTGGTATTAAAAAAGCACAGGCTCTGGAGCCATACCCCTGAGGCTTTAAATCTCAGTATGCCTCTTGCTAGTTATGTGATCTTAGACAAAATGCTTAACCTCTTTGTGTCCCAGATTCTTCTCACCATGTAAGATTTAGATAATGATAATAAGAGTACCTAGATTATAGTGTTGTTATGAAGATTACATATGTTGAATTTGTAAAATGCTTAGAACAGTACTGGCATATGACCAGTACTTGCAGTGAGTGTTGCAAGTATTAGTTGTTAAGTAAATTAGGTTAGTTATTTTTGCTAAAAAAAAATCCAGTTAACACAGTAGTAGTGGCTCAGAATCACAGGAGTCATCCTTGATCCATTCCTAGATATGCACCCAAGAGAAAGGAAAAGATATGCCCACCCAAAGACTTGGACATGACTGCTCATAGCAGTATTAATCATAATAGCCAACAAGTTGGAAACAACCCACATGTCCATCAATGGGTGAAGAAATAAAAGGTGGTATGTCTATACAATGAAATATTATTCTGCAATAAAAAGGAATGAAGTTCTGCTACATGCTACAATATGCATGAACCTTGAAAACACGATGCTAAGTGAAAGAAGCAAGTCACCAGAGACCATATATTGTATGATTCTAACTTTAGGAAATGTCCAGAATAGGGTAATCTATAAAGAGAGTAGATTAGTATTTGCATACAGCTGGGCAGGTCAGAAGGGAATGAGGAGTGACTGTCAAAGGCTATAGGGTTTCTTTTTGAAGTGATGAAAATGCTCTAAAATTAGAGTGATGATGGTTGCACATAGCCTCGAAATGCTAGAAGCCATAGAATCGTACCTTCTAAAAAGGTAAATTGTGAGGTATTGAAATATATCTCAATAAAGCTGTTATTAAGAAAACTTTCTGTGGTAATAGGTGTAGAAAAGAAACTGGAGGCAGTAAGACTGGAGACCACAGAAGTGACTGGTACGTGGTCCGGGTGGAGAGGACGAAGCCTGAGCTGGAACAGGGTTTATGGAATACATTCCAAAGAGATTCTGGATGGAGACAGGACAGGACTTGGTGATGATTCATTTTTACTTGATTCTTGGTTCCAAGTATTTGTCCAGATACTACCAGCATTTGTATTCATGCATTGCTCTCCACCTAAAAAACTACCTCACTGCTTCAAGCTACCACTGCCATTACTCATCTCAACTACTGCTCTCTTGGATAATCTACCCACATCCACTCATGTTCCCTGTCAATCTGTTCTCTACACAGGAACCACAGTGATTTTTTAACTCCTCAATGATTTCCCTTTGCATTTAAGATTAAGACCAAATGTTTTACCTACTTGACCAGCCTGAATGTCCTGGCCCCTGCCTATCCCTTTGACCTGCCACTCATTCTTTCTGCTCCGAGTCCACTGGACTGCTTTCATGTGCTTCACCACGCTCCCTCCTACCACCAGGTCTTTGCACATGCTGTTCCCTTTATGGAATGCTTCCTTCCGTGCTTCACCTGGTGACTCCAACTTTCCCTTCAGTTACCAGCTTAATCATCACTTCTTCAGGAAAGCCTTCCCTGGTGGCTCAAGTCCCCTATTTTATGCTCTCAGAGCTCTTTGTACTTTCTCCTTCATGATTTTTATCACAGTTGCAGTTTTATTTTTTTCATGGCATCATTCGATTAATGTCTGTCTCTTTCATTATATTGTAAGCTCCATAAGATCAAGTCATTTTTGTTCACTGTTATATCTCTGGTGCCTCATACGGTGTCTGGCACATAGTAGGTCTTGAATTATATTTGTTAAATAAATGCTTAAGCCTCAAGAACAATTTTAAATGCCAATGAAAGCAACAATTATCTACCCTATTGTGCCCATAGATTGGCAAAGGCTAAAAAGATTTCAAATCCTCGGCATGGGCCAGGGTTGAGAAAATGAACATTCTCATACTCTGGACAATGGGTGTGTACATTGCTACGTCTTTCATGGAGGGCAATTGGATCTTCAAATGTTCACACTGTTGGACCCCACAATTCTACCTTGAAAATATATTCTAAGAAAATGATCATTCATATGCAGAATGGCATGAACAAGAGGTTGTTTATTGAAGCACTGTTTGTAATAGGAGAAGGTTGCAAACTAGCTAAGTGTTCAATAATAGGATATTAATTAAATAAGTCACAAAGTAAATGATCATGTAAGTTGTATTTATTGACATGAGTAAGATGTTTATGATAGAATCTTTAGTAAAAAATAAGAAGTTACTAAAAAGTGTGGTGGAAAGATCTTAGGTTTTCTATTTTAATTAGTATATACTATAGATACCTAAATTCATAGAAAAAGAACTGCAGAGATAAATACAAAGCTATTTACTATGAGTTGCTTCTGGGGCCTTTGACATTGAACCCTATATAATTCTTTATTTTTATTTTTATTTTAATCATTGTTCAAGTACAGTTTTCTCCCCTTTACTCCCAATCCAGCCTGCCCTCCCCTCCCTCCCAACTTCCCTCCCATTACCACCCCCCCCCCTAGTTTTTGTCCATGTGTCCTTTAACTTTGTTCCTGTAAACCCTCCCCCTTTTCCCCTGAAAATCCCTCTTCTCTCTCCTCTGGTCACTTTCCGCCTGTCCTCTATTTGAACCCTATATAATTCTATATTGTGTTAAAATATTTTATGAAATGTACTCATGTATCAATTGAAGAAGTTTCAAATAAAAAAGAAAAATAAAGGAAAAGAATCATTCTTTTTTTATTTTTTAAATTTTGTTTATATATTTTTTAGAGAAGGGAAAGGAGGGAGAAAGAGAGGGAAACATCAATGTGTGGTTGCCTCTTGTGCGCCTCCTACTGGGGACCTGGCCCACAACTCAGGCCTGTGTCCTGACTGGGAATCGAACCAGTGATCCTTTGGTTCACAGGGTGGCACTCAATCCACTGAGGCACACAAGCCAGGGAAAAAGATTCATTCTTATTCCTTCATTCTACAACTATTTATCAAGAAGCTGCTATGTACTCAGCACTGTGGTAGGAACTGGGGACAGAGCTGAGAGAAGGAATGACACCATCCAGCCCTCATGGAACTCACACTCTAGTAGAAGTCAACAATTAAGAACCACATACAGACATGTAAAATTACAACCAAAATCAGGTCTAGAAAGGAGAATCAGCTGAGGATGTATAACAGGAGGAATGTTCAGGTCTTTTCTAAGGCTATGATCACTGAGCTGGAATTGAAGAGATAAATAGGTGTCAACTAGGCCAAGAGTGGAGGAAAGACTCCTTTCAAGAAAAGGGACAGTATGCCCTGGCTGGTGTAGCTCAGTGGACTGAGCGCGGGCTGCGAACCAAACCATCGCAGGTTCGATTCCCAGTTAGGGCACATGCCTGGATTGCAGGCCACAACCCCCAGCAACTGCACATTGATGTTTCTCTCTCTCTTTCTCCCTCCCTTTCCTCTCTAAAAATAAATAAATAAAATCTTTAAAAAAAAAGAAAAGAAAAGGGACAGTATGTGTAAAGGTCCTGTGGCAGGAGGCTGCTGGACACCCACGAAGCATGTCAGTGAAAGCACACTCCTGAGAGCAAGGGGAACAAGGGGTGATGACACAAGAGAGGAAGCAGAGCCAGACCTCATAGGGCCCCAGAAGTCATTCCAAGCACAGTGATCTCTATTTGAAGAGGAAGGGAAACAATTGAAGTATTTTAGACAGGGGTCAGAGGAAATAGGGAACCAATTAGACAACCATCCAGGATTCCAATCTGAAAAATGAAGATAGTGGTGACAGTGGGGATGGAGGGAAGTGGACAAACTTCGGAGACATGAAGAACATCCATAGCCACAGAACTTGGTGGTGGGTTACACAGACGGGACGAAAGACGAAAGAAGGCAGTGGATATGTGGAATACTGGAAGAGAAGAGGGCCAGAAGGTCTGGAAGGGAGCTCATGTCAAGTTAGAGAGTCCTTTGAAACATTCAGGGTGAGATGTCCAAGATGCAACTAGATACATGGCCTGGAGTTCAGAGGCATGTTTGGGCTAGCCATATAAATTTGGGAGTCATTGGCATGTAGGTGGTATTGACACTGGGAACAGTATGGAGAAAGAGTAAAGACAGGAGAGTACAGAGAGAAGAAAAGATGCTCAGGACCAAGGCTTTAGGCACACCTGCATTTACTGGTCAGGCAGAGAACACTGAGTCTGCAAAGGAGACCGAGGAGGAGCAGAGAGGTGGGATGTGATGTTATGGAAGCCAAGGATGTCGGCAGTGTCACAATCTGAAAATTCAGAAGCGGTCTGACGAAATAACATTTGGGCACGGTGATATGGAGACCATTCGTGACCTTGCTTGATCACTGTTTCTGTGGCGTGGCAGTGGCAGGAGCCAGGTTGGCATGGGCGGAGGGAGACGTGAAAGGGGAAGAAATGGAGGTAGTGAGTAACTCCTCAACTTATGATGGAGTTGTGGCCTGATAAATCCATCGTAAATTGAGAATATCATAAAACATAGAAGAAAATATTGTATGTTGAAAATGCAGTCCTGGCTGGTGTGGCTCAGTGGATTGAGTGCTGGCCTGAGAGTCACGGGTTCGATTCCCAGTCAGGGCACATGATTGGGTTGTGGGCCAGGTCCCCAGTAGGGGGCGCATGAGAGGCAACCACACATTGATGCTTCTCTTCCTCTCTTTCTTCCTCCCTTCCCCTCTCTCTAAAATAAATGAATAAATAAAGAAATCTTTAAAAAATGCATTTAATACACCTAACCTATCAAACATCATGGCTTAGCTTAGCCTACTTTAACTTAGCTCAGAGCTCTTACCTTAGTCGACTACAGTTGAACAAAATTATCTATCACAAATATCTCATGTAATTTATTATGCGTATTGCTTTTTCCCCATCATAAAGTCCAAAATCATCGGTTGAACTATCATAACTTGGGGACTGTCTGGATAGACAACCTAAGAAGTGTAGTTATAATGGGGAAAAGGGAAAAATGGCAGTGGATGGAAAGGGCTGAAGTGGGGTCAAAGCAGGGATTGTTTTGTTTTTCATGAGAATTTTGAGCAGGGTGTGATGCAAACTAGCTTGGATAGTGGAAAAAGCTTGAGCTGACTTAAATCCCATCTCTACCCAATGGAATGAAAGTTAGGGCTAAGACTCAGGAGCTAGACTGCCTGAGCTCTAACCCCAGCACCCCAGCACGTCACTTAGACTTCATGGTGGGAATTTGGGGCACTTACTTGTTGTGCCTCAGATTCCTTTTCTGTCAAATGAGCATAATAATAGTACCCACTCCATAGGATTGCTGTAAGAAATGGGATAATTCATAGGAAGCACTTAGAACAGTGCTTGGTACATACTTAGTGCTTGCTACATGTTAGCTGCTATTATTGTTGCTAGCTATTTGGCCTTACCCATGTCATTTAACATCTTGTCTGTCACTCAACCTCTTCTTTAACTTCTCATAATTCCTCTCTTGATTGCTCTAAGGGTCCAAAGTGCCTGGCACATAATAGGTATTCAATAACAGTAAGCTTTCTTGGTTGTTTGTATACTAATACCAATATTTAACATATAAACACTTACTATATGCTGAGCATTTTACCTATTACTTTAATTATCTCACTTAATTATCAAGACAACCATATGAGGAAGGTGTGATATTGGGAAGCAGGTATCCTTAGTTTACAGATAAGTAACTCAAAGGTCAAACAGGCTCAGGGGCATATACTAAGTTGCTAAGCTGAGGTTAAACTCTTTTTTTCCCCAAGTATTGACACTGGAATGGGTGGTGGCCAGTTGTTTGTGGATTCAGTGGCTGTACTTTATTGCTGTATGGTTTAAGACTGATTCCCCTTACTAGCTGGTGATGACAGAGGTTCCTGCCTTGCTGTAGGAGTAGGAACACTTTGCTGCCCCCTTGTGACCCACCAAGTTCTTACCTCCAGGATCCACTTTATTGGGGAAAAAAGAAACCTAACCATCTTTTTCATTACAATAATTTTGCTCTAGGAAAAGTGTTCCCTAGGGAGAGGCAACGAAAACAGATGACTGGGGTTGATGGGGTTGGTTTGGGGTTTTTCTTTTTTGCCTTTTTCAATATAAAGAAGAAAATACAATTGTCTCGTAACACCAATCAAGGTGGGGTCCCAGAGATATCTTCCCCGCAGGAAAAAAGCAACGCAGCAGCTAATCTTGCTGGAGGGAGCGTTCTGACAGTCTAGTCCATTCAGGCTGGGTTTCTCTAGGCAAGACTCCCATTTTCAATCTCTCCAGAAATGTCTTCTCCCTCTGTCCCCATGTCTCAGCTCCCTGGAAAGCTGATACTAGTGCCCCATCTGCTCCTGACCCTCACAGGAAGCATCTGGGGTCAGGCGGGAGAGCTGCCCCAGATTCTGGTTCTGCCCACAGTTGCTTTATTTATCCATGGGGGATCCTGGCCCGCCAAGCACATTTGTACCTGTGAATGGGGGTAGCATGGTGGGGGCGCCTAAGCAGAGCCAGGTCCTCCAGTCTGGTGTGGACACACCACTGTCAGCCATTCATGGAATTAAGGCTGTGGGCAGACATCTGCTACAATATGAAGAAGCCACTGGGATGAAATGGAAGGCACAGAATGATCTCATTCATGTGTTTTACATATCCACTTACAGGTATTTATTGTTTCCTGTACACATATACACATGCACTGATAACTGCATACATACCAGAGGAAATTATGTCAAAACATTAACAACGTTTAGCATCTAGGATGTAGGATCCTGGATGGGTTTTCTCTGCACTTGCCTATACAGTATCTTCTAGATGTCCTCAGTAAACATACTCGTATATTCTTGGTCACATTCACCCTAACAGAAACCTAAGCAGCCATAGCCCCTACATGTGATATATTTCAAAAATCCAGTCTTTCTAAAACACATGATAAAACTAGTCAGTCTGTTGTTACTAATATTGGAGTTTGAAAATTGAGGTCATTGTGGTCAAAAAGTTAGCACCTCTTTCTAGAAAGCTTGGGCAAGGAGGCAAGGTGTTGACATGAGTCTGGAGAACAGGGGGACTTGGACAGTGAGGTGCACCCTGAGGACATCTGCAGGAAAAGAGATAGTTCTTTCCCTCCTTTGTACTTACTTCTCTCATCTGTTGGCTCATTTATTCATTCAGTCGGCATTCCTTTACCAAATATTTACTTCGGGCTGTGCAAGGACTGGACCAGGCCTTAGGGAAACAGGATGAGAGGACATGGTATCTGTCCCCAGGAAGATCACAGTTTGCTGGAGAAGACAGAAAAATCACACGAGAGTCAAGCATTAGCAGAGGCGCGAACAGGAGGCTGCAGGGTCACCAAGGGACAACCGGCTAACTCTGCCTGGGGGCGTGGGGCTCACAAAGGTGGTGACAGTCGGGTCAGGCCTTGAAGGATGAGCAAGAGTTTTGCAGGCAGACTAGGAGGAGCAAGAGCCTTCCAAGCAGAAGGGAGAGCATGGGCAAAGGCACAGAGATGTGAGGCAGTCCTGTAGGATCTTTAGCTGCGAGAGCAGCGTGATCAGATGGAGCCCTTCCTTGACTCAACATATGTGTGCTGTGCACTACACTGGGTGGTGGGGTGACGGCAGTGAAGACACCAAGTCCCTTAACTCACAGAGCTTGCATTGTGGTTGGAGAGATCCACACAGAGTGAAGGGATACAAATAAAGTGGGGCATGGCAACAGAGAGGGAGCAGAGGGTGGTCTTAGACAAGGGTGGCCACAGAAGGCCTTCCTGCCCAGGTGACATTTGAGCAGACTGAAGTGAGGGAGCAGGCCTTGCTAATGAATGGGGAAAGGCCACACCAGGCAGCGGGAACTGCAGGTGCAAAGGCCCTGGGGTGGTCACGTGTTCGGTGTGACATAGGAACCAGCGGGTGGGATTGGGAAGTACTGGAGCAGCACGAGGGGGTCGAGTGGGAGGTGAGGTTGGTAGGAGATGGGGTGGGTCAGGTACAGGAAGACCCAGTCGAGGAGGCCGGGCCGTGTGGACCACAGCAAGGGGTAGAGACCTCATTGTGGATGGGATGGGGAGTGTTTGCTGAGACTGCATGTTGTGATATGAGAGGAAAGTGAGGTGTTAGGATGATGCAAGGGTTTTCACCCAAGCAACTGGAAGGATGGAGATGCCATTAAGTGAGGTGGAAGAGACGGTGGGGGGGATGAAGAGGACCTCAGTTGGGACGTGCTGTGTGAGGGACCCATTAGATGTCTCAAACTGGAGCTCTGAGAAAGCAGCTGGATCTGTCTGCATGGAACCTGAGCAGGGGCCAGGGCAGCAGTGCTGGTGCATAGGGGGCATTCAAAGACCTGAGGCGGGATGCGATCCTGGAGGGAGGGAGTGCACAGACAGAAGCGGTCCAAGGCCCAAACCCTGTGGCTCTCCAACCTCCGGACTCCAGAGGATAAAGAGAGCAGGAGCCAGCAGAAGGCACTGACTGATTGTGTAGTCAGATTAAAGGAAAACCAATAGAGCCTGGAGTCCCAGAAGCCAAGGGAAGAAAGAGTTACAAGGAGAACAAGGTGATAACTATATCAAATTATGACAGGTGGGCACAGGTAACCAAGTTCTTGGTGATCATGGGCAAAGAATTGAATTGAACACACAGAGAGTTTATAGCAGAAAGAGGGAGAGCAGATTTGTTATTCAATAGTACACTCCACAGAACACGGGAGCAGGCCAACTCTGAGCAGAGATTGACCTCAGAAGCTGGAGGGATTCTATTCTTAAGGGCAGATATATCCTGGCTAGTTTTGGCTGTTTTATTGTGCAT
>PVIA01011031.1:0-47489 GCA_004024845.1 Tonatia bakeri
TGTACCCCTCCCCTCTGTTATCCAGTCCCCTTGTACCCCTCCCCTCTGTTATCCAGTCCCCTTGTACCCTCCCCTCTGTTATCCAGTCCCCTTGTGCCCCTTCATCTTCTGTTATCCAGTCCCCTTGTACCCTCCCCTCTGTTACTTGTTTTTAAAGAAATTATAGATTGTTTTTGTTAAAATAGCAAAATAATCCACTGTGGCTTCTCTGCCTAGTAAAATACACACTGTGCCATGTTTCTTGCATGACAATCATAGAAATTCCTCTGTAGATCTTCCTTTAACAATCAACTGGATATCTGTTTTATGAGCTTATTCTTTAAAAAAAATGCTCTTTTAAAAGTAGAAATCATAAACATACCTCAGAGTATGTTTCCATAGCATAATATGCCATTTTCTGATGTTTTGTTTTTGAAATGATTATTAAAACCTGTGGTTGTCTTAGGAAAAAGGTCATTAGTATTCTGTTTCTTTCCAGTTCTCCAATGTTAGAGATCATTTTTATGGCAACTCAAAGGGCTAAGTTGACAATTTTGGAGACTGGGAGAAGTCATTTTATTTTATCAATTGTAGTAATTATTTACATTTACTTTTCAGTGTATATGAATTCTTCAGAGTATTAACAAAGATCAGAGATCTTAATGAAGATATACACTCTGAGACTTCAGTTCCTTCTTCCTTTCTTGCTTCCCTCTGTCTTAATTTTGATTTGAAATAAAATGAAATCAGTAGCTGAGTCTTTCCTCTTTCAATTCTGGGTGAATTGAAACTCTTTCAAAACTGACGAGTCTGCCCTTTGGGTGATTATATTTGTAACGTGGACACCTGTTGTCTGTGAACTTAATTGGAACCACAAGCTTATTCCATATAATCTCTCTCACAATTTGTATTATCTCATTCAATTTCCAACTGTTACAGGCAATAAAAATTAAATATCTCATGACAATAAAGTAATGACACTTCACGTTAATTATATAAGGTGATCAGTTTAACAACAAATATTATAGTTTAATCGGGTTTTACATATATAGTTCTGATTTTTCTTTGTAATAATGCCAACAGTAGCAAAAAGAGTTTCTAGACCCATGATTTAATAGGCAAACTCTCAAGCAATCTAAACAAAAACAAAACACCTTTTGTGAACATGGAACTATAATTAAAGAAAAATATAAGTAACAGATATTACTGTATATAAAAGTTATTAGATTAATATTGCTGTAATTTGGCATAGTGAATTCCAGTCTTGATTTGGATATACCCCAAAAGTATTGAATTGTAGAATTAATTCTAATCCACCTAAATTTTTAAGTTCTTGTCTGCTATTTAATACTTTGAGGAAATGGTAGAATCCAAAAATTAAAGGAGCAATATTAGGCTATTACAGTCCTATAAAAGTTGCTAATGCAGGCTCTAGTACATTAGATAAAATTTTATATAATATACTAATGAACACTAATACTTGTCAATATGTAACATTTATGCTTTGTTCTTAAAATCTATAGTTTATACTTGATATCTCACCATTCATACACCCAAATTTATATCTCTCACTTGAATGGAGACTGGATATATCCAGTGATCTGTGTAACATCGCCACCTGGATGTCTAGTGGGTACCTCAAGGTTAACATGTCCAAAGTGGAATTCTTGATTCACCATCAACATCCAAATCTTCTTTTCCCCTGTCTTCCCTACATCATGCTGAAAACCTAGTCAGCATTCTTGGTTCCTTTCTCTCCCACACTTAATCCATCCAGTTCTAATGGTGTAACCTCTAATACACACACACACACACAATTTTGATTCTACCCAGTTTATCTTTATTGCTACCATGCCACTGGAAGCCGCCATTTTCTCCGTCCCAGACCTTAGTAGCCTCTCTGTCGTTCTCCCTTGCGGCTCTTCTCTATTACAGCAGCCAGAGTGACCCTTTAAAAACTCATATCAATGTATTACTTTACCTAAAGCCCTCTAATGGTTTCTAGCTACATGTAGAATCTCATCCAAGAATATATAGGTCCAGGGGCCAGGCTTCCTAGATTCTTGGACCGCTCTCAGGTCAAATGGGACTCCTTTAAGAGCTTGGTCCTGCTGACTTTAACCCTACGCCCCCAGCCCCTTACTTACAAAGCCCTGTTTTAGTTTCTTTATCTGAAAAGGCCTAGTTCAGTTGCTCACATTTAGTATCCATCTCCACCACTTAGAATGGAGTCTCCAGGAAGCAGAGCTCACCTTCTTGTTCCCGGCGTCCTCTCCAACACCTAGAGCAGTGCTTGGTATTTAGTGACCTCCAGTAAACGTGTCCAGAGAGGAACAAATGTTGTTGCCTTTGTTTCTCTCTATAGGAACTACTGGGACTTTCCTTTTTAAACTGGGTTAGAGTAAATAATGAATTTAAATTTATGTGTAAGTTATTTGTTTGATTTTTATAATTCTACAAATAGAGAGCCTCAACTATACCCAGGATAAAAACAGAAATGAGAAAGATGACTCTCAGAAAGGCACGTCCAGAAAAGTTTGGACTGATTCTGAATGTGAGAAACAAGTTCTTTCCCCATCAGAACCTGAACCTTTGGCTGAGAGCAAGGAAGAAATATCAAAAATCGAGAGAGAAGATGGACACATGCCTCAGCCAGGCGATGGTAAGACTTGCTCCCATTTCCAGTGTCCAAATAATAACCATGTGACCAGACACATAATACAATTAGTAGATTTGTGATTACTACCTGGTGCTGGGTTCCTTGTATTCTCATTTATAGTAAAAATATAAACCACATATTTAAACACCAGGTGACTGGAAGAGCAGAGCAGTGGCATTCAGACATCACACAGGAAGCTGAACCAGCGCACAGCTGCATGTGCTGCCCCAGGCCTGTCGCCCAGACGCGTCCCAGCTCGGACCATTCATACAGGGAAGGGGTGGTTTTGTTACAGGGGAGGCTCTTCGGGCCAAATACTAAGGTTGACAGATTATTAATAGCCACTTAGCAGATAATTAATTCTTTTTTCTCTTTTTTATTGATTATGCTGTTACAGTTGTCCCATTTTCCCCCTTTACTCCCCTCCACCCTGCCCACCCCCTCCCACCCACATCCCCCCCCTTTAGTTCATGTCCATGTGTCATAAGTTCTTTAGCTTCTACATTTCCCATACTACTCTTGCCTTCCTCCTCTGTATTTTCTACCTACCATCTATGCTACTTATTCTCCATACCTTTTCCCGCTCTCCTCCTCCCACTCCCCTGTTGCTAACCCTCCATGTGATCTCCGTTTCTGTGGTTCTGTTCCTGTTCTGGTTGTTTGCTTAGTTTGCTTTTGTTTTAGGTATGGTTGTTACTAACTGTGGATTTGAAGTCTTTTTTTACTGTTCATATTTTTAATCTTCATTTTCTTAGGTAAGTCCCTTTAACATTTCATATAATAAGGGCTTGGTGATGATGAACTCCTTTAACTTGGCCTTATCCGAGAAGCACTTTATCTGCCCTTCCATTCTAAATGAAAGCTTTGCTAGATAGAGTAATCTTGTATGTAGGTCCTTGCCTTTCATGACTTCAAATACTTCTTTCTAGCTCCTTCTTGCCTGCAAGGTCTCTTTTGAGAAATCAGCTGACATTCTGATGGGAACTCCTTTGTAGGTAACTGTCCCCTTATCACTTGCTGCTTTTAGGATTCTCTCCTTCATTTTTACCTTGGCTAATGTAATTATGTGCCTTGGTGTATTCCTCCTTGGGTCCAACCTCTTTGGGACTCTCTGAGCTTCCTGGACTTCCTGGAAGTCTATTTCCCTTTCCAGAATGGGGAAGTTCTCCTTTATTATTTGTTCAAATAACTTTTCCACTTGTTGTTTTTCCTCCTCCCCTTCTGGTACCCCTATAATTCGGATGTTGGAACGTCTAAAGATGTCCTGGAGGTTTCTAAGCTTCTCCTCATTTCTTTGAATTCTTGTTTCTTCATTCTTTTCTGTTTGTTGTTCCTTTCTTCCTTCTGGTCCACTCCATTGATTTGAGTCCCAGTTTTCTTCCCATCACTATTGGTTCCCTGTGTGTTTTCCTTCATTTCTCTTATTGTAGCCTGCATTTGTTCATCTAATTTGTGACCAAATTCAACCAATTCTGTGAGCATCCTGGTTACCAGTGTTTTGAACTGTGCATCTGATAAGTTGGCTATCTCTTGGTCACTTAAAAAAATTCATTCTGGGCATTTCAATTCTGTTTGAGCCATCTTTTTTATTTTTTATTTTCCTTTGGTCTGGTTGCAAGTGTTACATATGGGTGGCAGAGCCTTAGGTGTTCACCAGGGTGGGGCACCCCAGTCACTGGGTTGTGACGTTGTATGTGGGAGCGGGGTCTGAGAGGGAACAATGGCACCTGCTCTGCTCTCTCTAGGACTCCAGTCCTCCCTGCTGCCTCTCACAAGCAAATTGGGCCCTTCTGGTGCTGGCTCCGGGCGGGTGGGCCTGTGTACTTTCTCAGACTCTGTGGGTTTCCCCGAGGAGCCTCCTGCGAGGCTGAGAGAATCTCCCGGCTTCAACCCCCACAGGTGTTTTCAGTTGGTGCTCTTAGGCTTTGTTTCCCGGAGCTGGGTCCCTGGGTTGCCCGGTCTGTGTTGCTGCCCGTTTTCGCTTAGTTTGTCTGTGTGCAAACAAGTGGCTGCGGTGCACTGGGTCTGCTCGTTGCCTCTTGCGCCCAGGGTCTGCCACCGATCCGTCAGCTGCCCCTGTGCTTCTGGGGTTCACCAACTGTCATCTGCGCCTTGCACGCCCATGTCTGCCAGCCACAGCTCTTTCCTGCCGGGACCCCTCTACCCCTCTCCGTAGGCCTCCGACTCCACCCCTCCTTACTGGTCTGGATGTACGGTAGTTAGACTTCCATTCAGTTCATTTCTCTCTGTTCTGGTTGTTTCTTGTTTTTCAATTTTTTGTTGTGCTTAGTTTTGGTTGCGCGAGGAGGCACAGTGCAACTACCTATGCCTCCATCTTGGCCCCATAGATAATTAATTCTTTATATATGAATTTGTTTTAAATGTGTACAACTAATTGCCATATTTTAAATATGGGGTTGGGATATTT
Source organism: Tonatia bakeri (assembly GCA_004024845.1). NCBI lineage: Eukaryota > Metazoa > Chordata > Mammalia > Chiroptera > Phyllostomidae > Tonatia > Tonatia bakeri. Next base: position 5,067 of record PVIA01011031.1, read on the forward strand.
ATTTTAAAAAATGCTTTTAAGGAACATAATTTCAAGGCTATATGAATTAAGTGATCACCTTATTACATACATAAATGTGGAGAACTATGTTGCATACCTGAGACTAATAAAATATTGTATATAACTATACTGTAATCTTTAAAAAAAAGACTATATAAATCATTACTGCACTTGGAGCCAACCATGTAGTGTTTCAGATTTATTTACTTTTTGTTGATTCCACTTATTATTTATAGCTGTGATGGATGGCAAATACCAGCCTATATGTCATACATCACTATATTTATGGGCCAGCTGGCAAGAGATAGTGAGTACTTTTGGGTTATTTCTTTGTTATTCAGTTAGTGACCATAGTAACGCCCTGACCGATGTTCTCATTATAACAACCCAAAAATTGTTGGGATGGAGCATTGAAGTTTTTCTTCCAAATTAGTCACTTTAAAACATGGATAGGATGTGGAGTCAGATATGTAACTTTAAAATAAAATGTTTATTTAAGAATTTCCTAACTAAGGACATCCTCCCTTCTTCCCCCTTCAGCCTTCCTGTCCTCTAAATTCTCAAGGTCTCCTCAAAGAATGTCTTGGGATGGATCCTGTTTAGGTTTGTTAATTTTCACAGCCTTTATGTAGACAATTCAGGCTCAGGTGGGGTATACCTTTTGTGTCTCTGGTTTCCTTGTTCCTGCTGCCACAGTCCCTCGCGTTCTGATGAAGTCCTTCTGAGACAGCACATCCTCGGTGCACTGAAGGTGACACTTGTGGGCCACGAGTCTCTTCGTCTCTGGCAGGGAATTACTGGCTCGTTAGTTGTAAATCGGTCCCTTCATCAGGACATACACTAGCTTTCCTTACCCATCTCAAAGGTCACTAGACTTTCAGAAATTCTGTTCTGCCGGTGAAATTTGCGTAGGCCTCACCCACCCCAACAACACCGGAGCATCCCTGCATACCTGTGTGACTCTTCTTCCTTTGTAGACTTCTCAGGTTACAGGGCTGAGGATGCCGTACGAGCCATATGCTTCCCATCTCCCCGCCAACATGAACTTCCATGGAAAACAGACAGAATGAAGACAGAGGAGGCATGCTATGTTAAAATGTTTTTCTGTGATACATGCTGTTAGAATTCAGTTGGTACATACTACACTGGAACTGTCGTTTGAGAATTCTGGGGTTCTGGAAGGGTGGCTGTCTTCAAAAGACATCATCTCTAGTCTCGAACCGTTAAATTATACTTTATGGGAATAATGAAAATCAACAGATTTGGGATTGTTCCTATAATGCTTTTTATCAAAGAATAACATCTGATATTTACACATCAGTGCTTCAACCATAGTTCTTTAAAGACGTAGTGGTAATGAGAGGCATTTATTTTGTATACATTAAGAAAGAAAAAGCACTACCAATTAAAATACGACAATCTTTTTTCATGGATCTTTGACACTTTTTCTTTTCTTTTGAAAGATTTTATTTATTTTTAGAAAGAGGGGAAGAGAGGGAAAGAAACATCAATGTGCCAATTGGTTGGCTCTCACACACCCCCAATTGGGGACCTGGCCTGCAACCCAGGCATGTGCCCTGACTGGGAATCAAACTGGTGACCCTTTGGTTCTCATTCCCGCACTCGATCCACTGAACCACACCAGCCAGGGCAAAATATGACAGTATGTTAATGGTAGCCCATACCAAGTCATTACCCCGTCTCTTGTTTCATATTTCTTTCATTTGTCCTGAAGGGTTTAGCAGTTTCTCCTGCCTTCAGTGTTTTTGCTTGGTATATAATAAGCAGCCCTTTTGTACATCTCAGTATCCAAATGTAAGACAGCTTCCTCTGTCTGCAGGGATCTCCTTTTCTTAGGTCCTATGAGGTACTTGATTATTCATTTGCAAAAAAAAATGGTTAGTCCTGCAATAATACAGATTTGCTTCTTTTAATATCAAAACCCGTGCTCTCCTGCCCTGTACCTAATGCTTCTTTTGGTTTATGTGGTAACTTTTCATTTTAATACCAAATCATAGGCATTTTGAACACATTTTAAAGGTAATTGATACCAACACGTGCAGTAGCAACAATGCGCGCACGCAAAGGCCGTGCTGAAGTGAGAGGAGTGTCCAGCCTGACTGAGCTTCCGTGCGGTCAGGCGGTGCCGGCCGCTGCACAGCTGCCGCCTGGCCAACAGTGACTGTAAAAGGCCACTGTTGTTGACTGTGAGACATGCCAGTTTCAGAGATGTAAAAGTATGGGGGAAATATGTATTTTTGAATTTGTGCAGTATGGGAATAATTCACACACCAAGTTTATAAAGTAACCAAAGCCTTGATTAGAAAAATAAGAGTATGATGATATTGCCAAGTAGTATGGCAGACAAATCTTATGCTTCTAGATGTGGGAAAATACCTTAAAAGGTCACTGAGGAACTGTGGCCAAGATGAAGAACACAGCTCTGGAGCCAGATTCCTGGCCTTAAGTCCTCTTCCTAGTGGTGTGGCTTTGGGCAAGTTAATGTGCCTCAATTTCCTCCTCTGTATAATTTACTCCTCATTTCCGGGAGGTGTTAATATATGTGCTTAGACCAGTACCTGGAACATTGTAAGTACTGGGTAAGCATCAACTATAATTACTATTTAGATCAGCGTTGATAACCCTATCTTTCCTACATAATATATTGGTCAGTGGAACTGAGAAAGGAACAAGTAAAAAGGGATTGTGAGGAAAGATGCTTGTCTACTTGCTTCCTTTTTGAATGTGAGGCATGAAGCCGTAGGAAGTCAGGCACTTGACGTGGCCCTCGACATAGCCGGGTTGCTGCTGGTGATCACAGCAGCGCTCATTCAGTCTCCACTTAAACTGGCTCTAGCAGGTCTAGTTTCTGGACTCCTTGATTCTTGGGAGCAGGAAATTCTCCCTTATACCTGCCTTGCGACTTCTGAACTAATTCTAAATTTGTTTCTTTCTTTTTGGGTCACTAGCAAAAGTACAAAGCAGCTGGTGCCCATATAAGCCCATGTGCTCTAACATGGCCTACCATGAGTTTTATTTCAAGCCCAGATATATGTTCTTTGTCACATATGTCCATATATTTGATAAAACTATATTTCACTATTCTAACCCACAGAGGATTAAAAGAAACTATTTTGGATAGAGAGTAGACAAGCCTTCAGCTACCCTTTTGTCTTCTTTATTAGAACAGTCGGAGAGTTCTGATAGTCTGCCAGTGTATGGTACCTTAATGTTTTGTGCAAGTAAGAACACTGACCGGATTCACCTCTACACCAAGGTAAGCACCGCACAGATTCTGTGCCTTGAATCATACAGAAAGCTTCTTTTTTCATGTTTCAACTAAATATTTAATTTTATTAACAGAGATTGGCATCTACTTCCTTTTCTTCTTAAAGCTAAGCATGAAATTCTGAGGTCAGATCAAAGAGAGGCAAACAGCACAGTAGTTAACGGCACGGACTTCAGAGCCAGAGTGCCCCGGCTCACGCATGTGCCTCAGTGTCCTCAACTGTAAAATGTGCGGAGGGACTGTTGCAGGGATAAAATGAGCTAGTTCCTGCAAAGCACTCAGCACAGTGCCTAGCCCCAGTGAACTCTAAATGCCAGTGCCCACACTGGCAGCGTCTTTACGGAGGCCTCAGCCTGCCTATCACGTTCACTGAACTCCATGAAGCTTTAATAATGAGGTTACTCAGATTCCTGCCATAGCCTATGTTAGTTGAACTTGAACTTTTTCGTCTCAGATATCTTTGCACTCCTAAGGTTTGTTGAGGACCCCAAAGAGCTGTTGTTTATGTGGGTTATATTTTTACTGATATTTACTATCTAAAAATTAAAATGGAAACACTTAAACATATTCATTTATTATTTTATTTAAGAGTAGCTATAATATAAATATACATATGTATATCAATAGTATATCTTCATGAAAAATATTTATATTTTCTAAAACAAACACAATATTTAATGAATATTTACATTTTTAGTAATTTTTGCTAAAGTCTCAATAGAAGACAGTGGGATTCTCATATCTGCCTGTGCATGGAAAACACCACAATACAGTTGTGACAGAAGGAGAATGAAAATAATGTTTTGCTATTATTACAGGGACACTTTGACTTTGTGGATCCCCTGAAAGAATCTCAGGGGCCATGTGAGAATCTTTGGCCTCAGTAAACTGGCATGAATATTTGAGGAAAAACAACTTGTTGAGGTTATAAATACTTTTGTTTAGACTACATTTTCAAATTTCTAATCTATATAAGTATAGTAAAATGATACGTGAAACTTTTTAAAGTATATTGCATTAATATACTATTATAGTTACACTGCTTTTTTCTCCCCTTTATTCCCCTCCACCCTGCACACCCCCTCCCACCACCATTCCCCCACCTTAGTTCATGTTCATGGGTCATACATATAAGTTCCTTGGCTTCTCCCTTTCCTATACTATTCTCACCCTTCCCCTGTCTATTTTGTACCTACCATTTATGCTACTTATTCCCTGCACCTTTTCCCCCATCCATCCTTCTGCTTCCCCACTGATAACCCTCCATGTGATCTCCATTTCTGTGATTCTGTTCCTGTTCTAGTTGTTTGCTTAGTTTGTTTTTGTTTTTGTTTATTTTAGGTTCAGTTATTGATAGTTGTGGGTTTGTTGTCATTTTACTGTTCGTATTTTTTATCTTCTTTTTCTTAGATAAGTCTCTTTAAAATTTCATATAATGACCCTGGCTGGCATAGCTCAGTGGATTGAGCATGGGCTGCGAATCAAAGCATCGCAGGTTCGATTCCCAGTCAGGGCACATGCCTGGGTTGCAGGCCACAGTCCCCAGCAACCGCACATTGCTGTTTCTCTCTCTTTCTCCCTCCCTTCCCTCTCTAAAAATAAATAAATAAAATCTTTAAAAAAAAAAAGATTTAAAAAAGAAATTTCATATAATGAGGTCTTAGTAATGATGAACTCCTTTAACTTGACCTGATCTGGGAAGCACTTTATCTGCCCTTCCATTCTAAATGATAGCTTTGCTGGATAGAGTAATCTTGGATGTAGGTCCTTGCCTTTCATGACTTGGAATACTTCTTTCCAGCCCCTTCTTGCCAGATTAGAAGAGATTGATAGAAGATGAGGAGGTGGCAAGGATGGTGAATACAAAATCCCCAAACTGCTTCCATTCTAGGTCCACAGCATCTGTTGTGGGACCACAGCCAAGAGAGGGACACCGAGAATGAAGCCAGACAATCAGCATACTCCTCTTAAAAGCTGGGCCCCAGGCTACCATTTGTGGAAAGTGTAGACTTGGGAGGGTCACCAAGGACTCCTTTGCTGGCCTGGAGGCAGATCTAAATGTCCAGCCTCCCTCATCCCCCTGGGGAGAGAGCTCCAGGCCTGCTTCTCTTGTTGTCACAAGAGAGTAACAGAGAACTGACCCCCCACCCCCTCACCCTGTGGGCTTGAAGGTCAAGAATCCAAAAGTTGGGCACTAGATGGAGCATACAACAGGAATTCAGAAGCCCTTAAACTCTTAAACGTTTTACTCTATACAGTGAAAGTTCTGCATCCTAAATCATCTGATTAGAGTTTTTCCCCTCTTGGGTGGAGATGGGAGAAAAACAGCCAAGTCCTGGTAGAGGCTACAGTGTGCTGGGCTGAGTACACTGACAGCCAGCCTCCCTGGCCCATCTTCCAGCTCTGCCACCCAGCCTGTGTGGCAGGGGCCGCCTCATGTTCTTGACATCTCTCTTAATGGTTTCCAGTGCATTTTTATGACTATTCTAAATAATTACATGACCCATTACCATAAAACATTATCCAGTTAATTTTCTAAACACTAAGCACATGAAATGTTAACAGGTCTTTTCTCAGCTGCAATAGAGATGAAATATTTCCTTTTTACCTTAGAAGAACTGAAGTATAAATTTGGATAAAAACTCAGTTCACTACCCAAAAGAATACCCCTTAAAAGGAAGAACAGTAACAGATATGTGACAATTTATATCATGTTAACATTATAACTCTAAAGAACTATTTGTTTCAGCCAGAATCCCAAGTCTAATTGAGTTTAGAATAACAATTATATATCTAAATTTTTAATCTGTATGTAATTACTTTTGTGTGTTTTCTTCAAAGCAACTGTAGGAACTAGTGTTTCTTTGTAGCTGGGAGAATTAGAATATGGGTTCAATTATTGTTGCTATAATATATCTTCATACACAGAGACGATTCTTCCCCTTTATAAACGATATGCTTCATGTTTAAACCTGCCGTTAGCTGAGTGTGCCCTCAGCCCCCTCAGCGCGGTGTTTCGCCCGTGCCGGTGGGTGCCGTGGAGGCGCGCCCAGGGCAGTGGGGGGCCTGCTCTCCTCCACTCAGCGTCCTCGCAGGGGAGCTGTGTGGGTGGAGTCTCGTCCAGAAGGTGCCACCTCCATTTATCTTTCAGGAGACGGGGCGTATTATGGCATAATATCATTCTTTACTTTTGAAATAATTTCTAGTGTCTACAGACAAAGTGGATTAATGATGCTTCTTAATCTATAATCAGGATGGAAACCAGATGAACTGTAATTTCATTCCTTTGGATATAAAATTAGACCTTTGGGAAGATTTACCTGCAAGCTTTGAGCTGAAACAAAATCGCTCTCTGGTAAGTATAGTTCTGTAAATTTGTTTTAAATTAAAATGTGAGTGATTTTAACAGCCATTTTGAGTTTAATAAAAGCAGAGTACTTTGTGGCCTGTGCAGCATCACATCACTGGCTGCATTTCAGTCAGTCCAGGCAGTGCCTATGAATTACCCTGGTGCTAAGAATATGTGTGAAATCCATTTCCTTGGTGAGCAGTCACACCTAGGGTTGCTGTTTCTGTGGATAGAATCATCCTCACATCATTTAATTTCTCATTCACAGTAGTAGTAACTGTGATAGTTGTATCTGACAGAAGCACCATTTATCTTTGAAGGTTAAGTTCTAACAATGACAAATTCTTAGAGCAGTGAAAAGACCATAAGACCATGCTGGGTGACTCGACTGTCAGAAGCACCAGCATGCAGCTGCAGGCCAGTGCCTGCCAGGGATGCCTCAGTCCTGATCTGTGGCCAGTTGGGCTTCATTGCTAGGAAGGGTCAATATGTGCAGGGGCTGAGCCTGCATGCAGTGTACCACTTTTTACAGGAAAACAATGATTACGGTTTTGGCCTTTTAGTGGGAATCAGACATTGCCCATGGGTTGGCTGCACCTGCCTTAAAGGAAGAGGTAGTAGCAGTGAGTTATTTTCTTTAGTGTCATCTAATCCTGATTCTTGGGGTCCCAGAAAATAGCATTATGTATAACTGACGAATAAGTAAGATTAACGGTACTCTAATAAAAATGTCCCAGGTTTACTGATGGCTGTTTTCCTGTTCATTGATGGCCCAACAAGTCGTTGGGCACAAAGCGATTCTCAGATGTTGTAGTGTCAATCTGTCATGACTGCCACACCTGCTGTCCCCAAGGCCAGTTCTGCCTCTGCCACAACTTCCAACAGCCAGGCCTCTTTCGATCTCACTGAGCACATTGCTGCTGCATCAAATGGAAGAAAGCATTAAATTATGAAACCCAAAACCTATCTGGGGAACACAATAGAACATCAGTTTTCTGATGTTATAAGTAGCCTCACTTTCAAGGGAAGATGGCTGGTGAGCTGTGTACACTCCTCTCATTGTCTCCTTTTCTGCCAGATTTTGAGGTTTGTTCGAGAATGGAGCAGTCTAACTGCCATGAAGCAAAGGGTCATCAGGAAAAGTGGACGGTTATTCTGCAGCCCAGTTCTTGCTTTTGAAGAGATCACAAAGCAACAAACCAAACAAAATAGTACAAAAAGGTATGAGTTGTCTTTCTCTTTTTATTTTGTATTTTATTACTTGTCATTGTCGTTTCTATGAGGGGGGTGAGTCTGAGGTATTTATGTGATCACTAATAAAATCCTTATGAGTGAAGAGAAAATTACACATAAAATGACAGCTTATTTTATAGCAACACAATTAGCTATTTGGTGAATTTGGTCAAATCTGCTGGGAAGACTAGGTCCTGTCCAGACGTTTCTCACCGTAACTTTTACTCACCAGCAGAGAGGCCAGAGCCACAGGGTGGTGCAGCCTATGAACTGCCCAGCCTGGGACATTGTTAACAACAGGAAGACGTTTCCGTGTTAGAGCAACAGAACACACCCCTGGGCCCCATCTGCCCTGTGCTTCTGGGGTGTGAATCTTGGGTGCCCTGCAGAAGGGGAGCTGGTTCTATTTGACACACCACCACCCATATGGTGGAAGGCAAGTCTTATGCCTGTAGTTGGAAACAAAATGAAAAGAAAAGGTAAGGGTCTTAATGTTTGTAGCTGTTTTGCCTTTATCATTGCAGGTCCCTTTTTAACATCTGTGCACTTAGTGTCCTTTCTTAGCATCGTAATTATCTTTGCCTCACCCAGGTATCCCCTCGTGTGATCCCCACTTTCTGTAGATCTTTCCTCAGCATGAAGTAGGTTCTCAGGAAGCACAGTCAGCTGTCCTGTTGCCCTGCTCTTGCTTTGGAAGAGAACACGAGACACCAGCGGCCACATGGCAGAGAAACGCCCTGTAGCTCGGGCTGTCTCCGTACACGTATAATCTTTCCTGTCCCCACGTGCCATCATTTTGTGATCTCTAGCATTTTCTTGCACACAGGTGAAAAAAACCATCAGTGGCATATGAGAGGATGTGGTTAATTAAATTATAGCCCCACACAGTGAAAAGTCTCTTCAGTTGTTTCAAAATATAGCCTATGGCATATTAATATGGAAAAATCAGAAGTGATACTTGTGATAAATTATTAACGGTAAATAAGTATTTTAAAAGGATGGAGACACAAATATATGTAATTGCTATTATTGACGTGGGAAGTGTCTGGAAGGGTACCTTAGAAAATCTTACCAGAGGTTTCTCTGGGACAGGGGTTCACACCTGGGGGCAGTTTTCCCCCAGGGTGGCAGTGTTAGGGGACATTTTAGCTTGTTGAGATTAGGGGTTACAGCAGGGCAACATCTAGTGGCTAGAGGCCTAGGGTATTGCTAAAATCCTGCAGTGGGCAGGACTGCACTCCCCAGCAAAGAATTATGTTTCAAAATGTCAGGAATGCAACTATTGAGGAATCTTGCTCTAAACTGTTCGATTAGGGGATTTACGCTTTATGCTAGAGATAGTAGGGGCTTTATACTTTATGTTAGGGTCACAAACTAATGATGGAAAACAAAGCAGGAACCATAAATGAACAAATGAGCTCAGGTGTAAAACTAGAAAAAGATGGAGTAGGAAGAACTAGGGCAAATTGGAAAGTGCATAACCCATCTAACATTTAAATTCAGATTTAAAAATAAAATACTGTATGAGTCAAATAAAACCCTTTGATGAGTTGGATTTATTTATGAGCTGCCAGTTTTGGACTCATGCCTAACCCTTCTGTACTGATTGAATTTTTCTCATGAGCATATATTACTTCATATAAAAATACATTTAAAATATATGTGTGTACTTACACATACACACACTTACATATATGCATACATACGTTACAAAAAGCATGATGTCTAGTTTACTTTTCTCAATACTTCTTCCAGTCCTCTCCATTTTCTCATTTTTATAATCACAGTCTTACTTGAAGTGTTGGTCTTCTCTTTGCATAGTCATAATACCCTTCTTCACTGAATGTATTGCTGTTCTAGACAAGTCCCATTGTTTTTCTCCATCAGACATGAATGGCCACTTAAAGAACCTCCTGACAAAGAACCTCCTGATCCAGCTAAAAGCAAGTCACAAAATTGATACAAACCAAAGTTAGACACATAGTCTTATTTATGCAATTTATGTAGATGGTATCTTACAGATAACACTTGTGTTGACAAGCAAAAGAGTAAATAATTAGACTTCTATTTTTAAGAGCCCACTTCGACAGCAGTTGGAAGATTAGATTGGAAGGGCAGGACTTGAATTGAGGAGACAAGTTGAGTCAGTTTTCTATTGCCCCTGTAACAAAGTATCACAAACCTAGCAACTTAAAACAACAGCAGTTTATTATCTCGTGGTTTTATAAGTCAGAAGTCTGAGTCGGCTCTATTAGTTTTGCTGGTCCGGATTCTGTAAGGCTAGAATCAGGGTGTTGCCCAGCTGGGCTCTTCCTGGTAGTCTGGAAGAATCCATTGCTGTGCTGAATCAGGTTGTTGCCAGAATTTAGTTTCTTGTGGTTTTAGGACTTAGGTTTCCTGTCTGGCTGTCAGCTGAAGATCACTCTTAGCTTCTAGAAGCTTCTTCCTAGTGCTAGCACAAGGACCCCTCCATCTCAGGGCCAGCAAAGTTGTGTGAACTCCTTGTGTTTGGAAATTGTTCCCTGTCTCAAAGTCTGCTGATTGGTAAACTTAATTACATCTGCAGAGTCCCTTCACAGCATTATCTAGTTGAATGACTGAATGCCAGGGACAGGAATCCGAGGGAGATGTCTTTAAAATGCTGCCTACCACACAAATTAAAAGACTGTTGTAGACCTGGGGCGGGGGAGACGATGAGGACTCACATTAGAGCACCAGCAGTGGGAAAGGAGGGAAGAAAGGAGAGATGTTAGAAAGGTAGCTCCAATCAGCCTTGGTCATTGATTGGAGAGAGGGAGGCTCCTGATCAGCCTTGGTCATTGATTAGAGAGAGGGAGGCTCCGATCCGCCTTGGCCATTGATTAGAGAGAGGGAGGCTCTGATCAGCCTTGGTCACTGATTAGAGAGAGGGAGGCTCCAGGGAGACTGACTTAGCAGAGCCGTGACAGTGAAACCAGCACGCCTGCAGAGGGGCGGTGCTTTGAGGAAGCGTGCTGATTCTCACCGTGGAAGCCGAGTCTCAGCAAACTGGAGTATCTGTGTCTGTTTGGAAGCAGGTGTGCTGAGGGATGGAGCTGCACAGCAGCACTGATTGGAAGTCTGTATGAGGAAGGTTAGATGTTAGATGTCTTTCCCCCACTGTCCTACCATGGTACTTTCTAGAGAAACTGAACCAAAGGGGCATCAGGCTTGGAAGCACCAGGCTCAGTGGACATAAATGAAGAGGCATAATTGGGAAACTGAACAGTTTCCATAGTCTTCACTCAACTTCCAGAATACCAGCAACCACATTTTATTTCCTAAGCGGAAGTTTAAAAGATTCATCTCTAAAAAAGATGGAACGGCCTCAGAATAAAGACCAATAGATACTGATTTTTAGGAATACCCCCAAAATCAATGGCCAAATCTCCAACCACATGATCCTCCAGTGATGTCCACCAGTTTTCAGGCCCATCCAAGCTCAGGGCTCACAGTCAGCTTTTGAGTAGCTCACCTTCAAATGTGAATGGAAGGCAAGCTCACCAGCCGTTGTTTTGGTTCCTAAGTGAGTTCCCATTTTTCAGAGGCAGGCCTGATTCATTTGGAGCCCTGTTGGCTTTAAGATGACAAATATTTATCTTCTAGCCACAGCTCCTCTGCAACGCAGGCCAGCAACCTGGAGCCAAGCAGTGTTTTCACTGGTGGGGACCACTTTCCAACGCACACTCCTCTCTCCTTACAAAACTTGCCATCCTCTCTCGCAGCCCCGTCCAGGAATTACTTAGTAGACAACATTCTCCCTCTTCTACTTGTCAAAGGGGGATTTACCATAATCCTTTTGAGAATTGATATACTTCCTATCAAACCTCAGTGGAAAATTAAATATTGGTAACTCACAACTGTGTTTGAAAAGTTTTCAACCCCCACCCTGATTTGGAGTTGATTGTTCCTTATGGTTTCCAAAAATCTGTGCTTAAAACTCTTGTAGATAAGGTTATTTTTAGTTCTTAAATCTCTGAATAGATTTCTCAGCATCTTTTAAAGTTACTGAGTTAGGTTTCTAAGCTTTCAAACATTGAATAATACCTAAGGCAAGGTTTAATATCCCCTTTCCCCTCAAAGCCAGGAAGCTTTTGATTCCACTTAGAATCCACTGAAATACTTTAGTTGAAGTGCTTTTGTCAAGGGAATAAAATTTAGTGGCACGAGTTATGTGTCAATAAAAATACAGAGATAAGCTCTGGCTGGTGTGGCTTAGTGGATTGAGTACCAGCCTGCAAACCAAAAAGTCGCCAGTTCAATTCCCAGTCAGGGCATATGTCTGGGTTGAGGGCCAGGTCCCCATCAGGGAGCATGCAAGAGGCAGCCACACATTGATGTTTCTCTTCCTCTTTTTCTCCCTCCCTACCCCTCTATCTAAAAATCAATAAATTAAAAATCTTTATAAAATAAAGCATACAGAGATAAACAAATAAAATGGATAACCTATATAGAGAAAAAAATTAACTATTTCTAAAAGGATAACTTAAACACTAGCAACAGAGGTAGCTTTGGGGGAGGTAAAAAGGATGGAATGGAAGGGAAACTTATTCACCGTACATACTATTATATGCCTTTTGAGTTTTGAAATATGTGTAGTATGTATCACCTAATTGAAAAAATAATAATATAAATTATAAGAAGGAAATCGGCTCATTATTAAATCTACCTTAACATAAAAGAAAATTTCTAAAATTTTACCTACACTTGCACAATTCGATTGTGATTTAACTTTGATTTTATTGTCAAGCTCCCAAATGAAGTACTCAAACATATGAAGAAATTTATGTTTAAACTGATTTTTTTAAAAAACTACAATCAGTATTAACTACCAGAGAAACTGGGCCATGCTAATTACAAGGACTTAATTGGGTAATTGCATTTCACCTATTTAAATTCCCTTGTCACCTTTAATTGGAATAACTTTCCTCTTTCCTTCCAGTCCCTAACCATTGTGTGGTATTGATAGTGTTGTGTAATAAGGTTTTGAATCCCACGTCAAGAGTGGCTTCACTTTAGTGGATGATTCCATAAACCCCATATGGGCTGATAATAATGGAAACAACCTTGATATTATAGAAGATGTGGTTGAACCTGTTTAAAAAGAGAATCACTTTACCTGGAACGCTGACACACACTATTATAACTGATCAAGGTGATCTGAGGGACCTTGAAGAGAAGGCCAAGAGGGAGGTAAAAATGCAATTAGAGATTTTCTGCACAGCATGCCAAGCTATATATTTAAGGCTGCCAGTTGTGCATGTATTTGAGCATTTCTGATTCCTACACCCACTCCTTTTCTTGTCTAAGTGAAAATTGGTCCATAGAGTGTCGAATGACTCTTGAGTTTCTTAGAAAAATAAGTCTTGAGAAAACTAACGTGGAAGTGTTTCCTACACATGGAGACCAATGTAAAAGGAGAAAATTTCATTCCCTAACTTTAGCATCACCACACCAAATAGATGGTATCTTGCTTTTTCTCATAGTGCTTTTTAAATACTTTTTATTGATTTTAGAGAGACAGAAGAAGAGATAAAGAGAGAGAAAGAGAAACATCGATCTGTTGTTTATGCATTTATTGGTTGATTCTTATATGTTCCCCAACTGGGGATCAAACCCACAACTGTAGCGTATCGGGATATGACTGACGCTCTAACCAGCTGAGCTACCTGGCCAGAGCCTCTCCCATTGCTTTTTCAAGGAGCAGCATGACTGTGAAATAGAGAAACTCTTACAGGAGCGAGGAAATCCACTTAACATGTCCTTATTTTAGATATATAACCAAAGAAGATGTTGCTGTGGCCTCAGTGGACAAGGTGAAGACTGATGGGGGCCATCTCCGTCTGATCACAAAGAGGGCCAGGCCACAGGACACTTCTGCAAAGTAAGGTTTATTTACTAGTAGGGCATAGCAGTACTAAGACTGCTCCTTCAAATCTTTGTATTCATTTTTGTACTAATACTTTACCTGTGGCATCTTACAGGTTATAAAGAGCTTCCATAACACGGTAGTTCTTCAGTCCTCCCGGCAACCCTGTGAGGCGCATGATGAAATTAGACACCGGAAGGTTATTTTTAGGGCCCTAAGACCAAGTGGACTAAGTGACTTGCCCCAGGCCTCTAAGATGCCAAGAAACCTGAGGTCCAGTATGGGCTCTGCCCCTCTAAGGGCTCTGAGCTCTTTCTTGCGTGAGAAGTTTTTGTTTTAACACTTCTAATGAGCAGCCATAGAAAACAGGCAAAGTAGTTGTGATTCCCATGTAGAACTTTTCAACATAATTGAGTAATATACCATTTCCTTTTATCCTAACAAATTGAGTACGTGTCCTGTTGTGTTTTGTTTCTAATTTTAAGTCAGTCAGACTCTGAGTTTACATTTAGGAGGCAATATTTAGCTAGTTCTTCAGTTCTAATTTCTATTAAGACTTTTTGGCTACTTGGCTTTGGCATTTGATGGATGTGACGCTGTGCCCTATAGGCCAGCAGAGCCTGGAAGAAGGGGTTCAGGAAAGCCTTACTAATGGCCTCTCTGTCCTAAAGAGGTGTGTGGCATCTGGAGAGCATGATAGCACTAACTTTGATTATGATATCATATTAGCCTGTCCTTTTCCAGCCTGAAGAAGCATTTTCTAACTTCTCCAGATGTTTCAAAGTCTGATTGTTTAACTTGAAGATATCTAAATGCTCAAGAGAGGCAGCATATTTATATTTAAATTAATTTTCTTAAACACACCATTCTTTTCTTTATTTGGCATGGAGTATAGAGTGCTGACTGCAGCCGCTTCATTTCCACACTGAATCATAGAATCTGTGGGTCCTATGTTTACTGTTTATCAGCATAGAGATTTTGAAGACCTTTATATGAAGTTATGCCTGTTTAGACTAGTGTAAGTATTATTAGCTGTTTTGTTCAATTCTAGAAACTTTCTTGAAGACGGAGCCTGTGTCCCGTTTCTAAATCCCTGCCTAGCCCAAGGTGATCACACTGCGAAGCCTTCTACATCCAAGGGCTATTTGCAAGCTGTGGATAATGAAGGAAACCCACTTTGCCTTCTCTGTCAACAGCCCACTTGCCAAACTAAGCACAAGTGTAAAGTGAATGCTTGGGACTCACGGTTTTGCTCTCTGAAATGTCAGGAGGAGTTTTGGATTCGTTCTAATAACAGTTACCTTCGAGCCAAAGTATTTGAAATTGAACATGGTGTGTGTCAGCTCTGTAATCTGAATGCACAAGAACTCTTTTCACGTCTGAGAGATGCTCCTAAAAGTCAGCGGAAGAGTCTTCTGGATATTACCTGGATCTCAAAGCTCCCTTTAGAACAGGTAAATCATAACTGTGTGACAGATAGGAGGCAGCGTTGTACTCAGTGATGACTATTGACTCGCTTTCCTTTTAACATTTTAATGTGGGGGTGTTCAAGTATATGTACAAAAGTAGAGAGAATAATGACCCATATACCCATCACCCAGCTTGAACAGTTACTGACATTTTGCCTTCATTTTCATCGATCCCTTACCTCAGTTCTTTTTTTCACCCTTGGAATCACTTTAAAGCAAATTCTAGACAGCATTTCATGTCATCCTCAAACATATTCATCATGTGTCTCTCACAGATAGAACCTCTCCCTCTCTGCTTCTCCCCCTCCCTCCCTCTTTCTGCCTTTGATTTGTAGCCCCGTACCCCAGTACCCGTTATCACACCCAACGTAATTATAATTTCCTGATTTCAGTACATGCATATTTGGTTTCCCAGATTGTCTCAAAAGTATCTTTTTATAGCTGTCTTATTCAAATTAGAACCCAGATATGACCCACACATTGCATTTAGTCATTGTGCCTCTTATGCTCCCTTTAATATAAAGGGTGTCCCCCCCAGAAAACAGAATTTATTTATAAAAATTGCGTATTTATTCTTACATGTTTAAATGTCAGTCACCTTCAAAGTGCTCTATATTTGATGCAATGCACCTGTCAAGACGTTTTTTCCATTGATCAAGTCAGTTTTTGAACTTGTCAGTTTTGATACCTTTCAGTGCTTCTGTCATTTTTGTTACCTCTTCCATATTGGACAAACATTTCCCTTTGAGGACATTTTTCATCCAGGGAAACAAAAAAGAAAAATAGCTTTGGATGAGATCAGATGTTAAGGAGGGAAGGGCATTGGGGGATTATACTGGTTTTGATCAAAAACTGCCCAACACTTAGCGGATATGAGCATATGAGCTTGTAAATCACCCATCGTGAAGTGGGCAAATGCACTGAGCCTTCAAAAAAATTCACTGAGGCCAAACACAGCCTCTCACAGCAACACCAGCTATTACACTGATACAGATGAATTTCTAGAACACTCACCTAGCAGAAGCTTATACTACAAGGGGCTTACCCTCCAGAAGATAATTCTGGTTTCTTTTTGTGTGTCCCCCTCATATGTCACCCTGTTCTTTTTTTACACCATTGATTGTTGAAGAAACAATCTGGGCCATTGGCTTGTAGGATTTTCCACATCCTACTCTTGTTTCCCTGTATTCTCATGGTATTATCTGACATGTTTTTCCATCCCCCTGATTTCCAGAATAATGGTTATAAGATATAAAGGCTTAATTAGATTCTGATTAAATTACTGGGGCAAGAGACCTTAGCAGGTAACACATTGCATCAAGAAGCACCTGTGAGGACCCCCATATGTTTCCACAGTGGCTGTACCAATTTGCATTCCCATCAGCAGTTTACAAGGGGCCCTTTTTCTCCATGTCCCCAATAATATTTTTTTTAAATCCTCACCCAAGGATATGTTTTCTTTTTTTTTAATTTTAGAGAGGAGGGGGGCGGTGGGTGCGGGAAGAGAAACATCAATGTGAAAGAGAAATATCAGTTGCCTCCTGCACACAACCCAAATGGGGATCACACCTGCAACCTAGATATGTACCCTGACCAGGGATCAAACCCCCAACCTTTTGGCGTATGGGAAAATGCTGCAACCAACTGAGCCACCTAGCCAGGGCCCCAATAAATTTAACTATTTTTTTTAAAAAAACACCTATGGTCCAGTTGTTCCACTTTTCATGATGTTAATATTGAGTGACAAAGAGCAAACAGATAACCTTAAAATGTAGTTCAGTGCAAGGAGAAGGCAACATATATGTTCATCTGTTGTAAAATACAATTAGTGAAGCAATTTATGACAAAATATTTTTAAAATACATTTTATTGATTATGCTATTACAGTTGTTCCATTCCCCCACTTTATTCCTCTCCCCCTGCACACCCCCTCCCACTCACATTCCCCCCCTTTAGTTCATGTCCAGTGACATACTTATAAGTTCTTTGGCTTCTCCATCCCCTATACTATTCTTACCCTCCCCCTGTCTATCTTCTACCTACCATCTATGCTACTTATTCTCTGTAACTTTCCCCCCTCTCTCTTCCTCCCACTCCCCTGTTGCTAACCTTCCATGTGATCTCCATTTCTGTGGTTCTGGTACAGTTCTACTTGGTTGCTTAGTTTGCTTTTGTTTTTGTTTTAGGTGTGGTTGGTAATAACTGTGAGTGTGCTGTCATTTTACTGTTCATGTTTTTTATCTTCTTTTTCTTAGATAAGTCCCTTTAACATTTCATATAATAAGGGCTTGGTGATGATGAACTCCTTTAACTTGACCTTATCTCAGAAGCACTTTATCTGCCCTCCCATTCTAAATGAAAGCTTTGCTGGATAGAGCAATCTGAGATGTAGGTCCTTGCCTTTCATGACTTGGAATACCTCTTTCCAGCCCCTTCTTGCCTGTAAGGTTTCTTTTGAGAAATCAGCTGACAGTCTGATGGGAACTCCTTTGTTAGGTGACTGTTCCCTTATTTCTTGCTGCTTCTAGAATTCTCTCCTTCATTTTAATCTTGGCTAATGTAATTATGATGTGCCTTGGTGTGTTCCTCCTTGGGTCCAACTTCTTTGGGACTCTCTGAGCTTCCTGGACTTCCTGGAAGTCTATTCCCTTTGCCAGATTGGGGAAGTTCTTTATTATTTGTTAGCTTTTCCACTTGTTGCTCTTCCTCTTCTTCTGGTACTCCTATAATTCAGATGTTGGAACATCTAAAGATGTCCTGGATGTTCCTAAGCCTCTCCTCATTTCTTTGAATTCAAACTGTTTCTTCATTCTTTTCTGGTTGGATATTTCTTTCTTCCGTCTGGTCCACTCCATTGATTAGAGTCCCAGTTTCTTTCCCATCACTATTGGTTCCCTGTACATTTTCCTTTATTTCACTTAGCATTGCCTTCATTTGTTCATCTAATTTGTGACCAAATTCAACCAATTCTGTGAACATCCTGGTTACCAGTGTTTTGAACTATGCATCTGATAGGTTGGCTATCTCTTCATCGCTTAGTTGTATTTTTTCTGGAGCTTTGATGTGTTCTTTCATTTGGGCCATTTTTTTTTTTTTTGTCTCGGCACACCAGCTATGTATAAGGGGCAGAGCCTTAGGTGTTCACCAGGGTGGGGCAACCCACACTGCTGTATTGTGAAGTTGTCTGTGGGGAAGGGGTCCAGAGGAAACAATGGCACTTGCTCCACTCTCTGCTGGATTTCAGTCACTTCCCCCCCTACCCACAAGCAAAGTGGGCCCTTCTGGTGCTGATTCCTGGGCGGGTGGGCTTGTGTATGTTCTAACACCCTATGGGTCTCTCCAACGAGCTCTCCTGTGAGGCTGGGAGTTTCTCCCGCTGCTACCTCAACCCCCACAGATGTTTTCATTTGGTGGCTTGAGGCTTTTATTTCCCTGCACTGGGACCCCAGGTTGCAAGTTCTGCCTTGCTCCCCAGCTCTTCTTCCCGGGTTATCTGTGCTCGAGTGTGGGCAACTGCTCCACCAGCCGCCACCTTGCCTGTCTGCCGGCTGCTGCCTGTCTGCCGGCTGCTGCCTGTCTGCCGGCTGCTGCCTGTCTGCCGGCTGCTGCCTGTCTGCCGGCTGCTGCCTGTCTGCCAGCTGCAGCCTTACCCACCCCGCTCCACAATCTGCCACTGCGCTGGGTCTACCAGCCGCATCTTGCCTGCCCCAGTCCTCCACCGCTGCTTTACTGGGAGTCCTCTCCTCCCGGCTGCCTGTCTTCACCCCTCCTACCGGTCTGGATGGATGTTTCTTCTATAACTCCTTGGTTGTCAGACTTCCATACAGTTCAATTTCTATCAGTTCTGGTTGTTTTTTTTGTTTTTAAATTGTTGTTGTCCTTCTTTTGGTTGTGCAAGGAGGCACAGTGTGTCTACCTATGCCTCCATCTTGGCTAGAAGTCATAACAAAATATTTTTTATTGTTGTTCAATTACAGTTGTCCCAATTTTTCCCCTGTTGCTCTTCCCTGCCGTACCCAACCCCAACCCCCCTCCCTCAGTCAGCCCCACCCTGTTGTCCACTACCAGGAGTCCTTCATACCTGTTCCTTGACTAGACCCTTCCCCTTCTTTCCCCATCATCCCTCTCCCCACGCCCCTCTGGTCACCGTCAGTTTTTCTTAGACTCATTATTATTCACTTTGATTCCCAGAACTCAACTGGATTTCTAATGTTGTGATCTAGTCAGTTCTAAATTTCAAGCTAAAGCAAGATATGTAATTTTATAGTGAGCTTAATTTTTTTAAAAAATCACTCCTGAGCCATTCTCTGCTCACTAAAATGTTGGATAAATTCCTGCCAGTTAGTCAGATCATATATTTTTATTTACCTACTATTTCTGGATTATGACAGAATTAATTAATAATCATTTCTGCAAAGATGAATTAGCATGACTTTGAGAACTAGGAAAATACACTACTTTTTAAATGGCGTCCTGAGTTCCTGAAGCATCCTTTGGTCTAATTGTTGAGGAGTATATTGCACCCACCCCAGGGGTGCCACCCAGACTCTAGTTGTTGTCTGCTGCCTCAGTGGAGGCTTCCAGAAGACACACAATGAAAGAACTCAAGGACATCCTGAAAGCAGCCTATCCAGGAATGCAGAAGTAACTTAATATACATCTAAAAGAAAGTGCTCAGAGGCTAGGGAGCACCACTGGGCTCAGGTGGGCAGGGGCAGTCCGAGAGGGAGTGACTCTTTCAAGAGGTGAATTTGGCATGTTGAAGACTGGACCCAAGTGATTTGTTAATTACTAGGAAGAATAAAGGAACACCTTCTGGGTCATAGAGTCTGTCAGAATATAGACTGTTCAAAGCAAAAGAATTGGTTATGAAAGGCAGTACCAAAATGGATTTTTTCCCTAAGAATTTGCCATTTGCTAGATGCATAAGACTGCCATTTGTAGTTGCTTCCAACAATGCCAGCCACAGCTGGACAAAATCTACTGCTCCAGCCTGCTGCCACCCGGGGCGTCTCTCGGGCTGGGCACCGTTTTCACACCCCTGCGCCATCACAGGTCTGACAAGTGTCCGTAGAAGTGCTTCAGAGCCACCACAGAGGCTCCCACGGCTCTCAGCTGTGAAGTTGGTTGTAATGTCTTCCTTGTTCAAGACCAAGAAAAAATAAAACCAGCCTTCACACTCATCCTCGTGATATTTAAACAACTGCAAAGCTGTGCTGTGAACTGGTTTTACTACCTTAGGTAAAATGTTAAAATACTTTCCATTTGAATGTGGGTCATCATTGGTTAAATATAAAGCGTGTATATGTGGACGGGCCTAAGTCATGCCTGCTTTAAATGGACATCTTTGTTTATTAAAAATATGCAACTTGTAGAGGTTTGTTCTACAAATACTATACCAGTCCATGTTACTTGGGAGATTCCCAGGTGAATAGCATAAAAGTTCCAGGTGATAGCTATTAATATTAAACTGTCATTGGTATAGTAACGAATGCATTTAGGTCAACAATTACAGATTGTTTGAGTCAGTAATATTCAGAACTTTTAAGTTACTAATCTGTTCTTATTCATTTCTCAGTTTTGTTTCAGTGACTATATAAAGTATCTCCAAAGTGCAGAAGCAACTGATTTTTCGCAATCTGTCAGGAGTGTTGGTATTTCATACTTGCTTATAATTTTTCAAAATGGGTTAGGTAAGGGAAAAATAACTTTTTCAGGAACACATTTTATTACTTTCAAATTGCTAACCTAAGGCTTTTTCCTATTCACAAAAAAAAGCTATAAAAAGACATTCTAATGTATTTTTCCCTGTGATTTTGCTGTATAAACATGATTGCACAATGCAAAACCAACAGTTCCCACAGTGTATGTAAAAAGGTGCTGATCTTGTGTTCTTATTGCAGCTTAATGAAATGATAAGAAACCCGGGGGAAGGGCATTTCTGGCAGGTGGACCACATTAAGCCAGTGTTCGGTGGAGGAGGACAGTGCTCCCTGGAAAACCTGCAGACCCTCTGCACGGTCTGCCACAGAGAGGTCAGTGAAGCTCTCAGACACATTTGACCCCACCCTGGGACTTAAATTACTCATCGTGCACACCGGCGTGGAAGACGCTGTCGGTGAATCTGTATCCCTGGTTTGAAATCCAAAATGTGTTTTATTTCTTTCACCACGTAACACTTGTGTTTCCTCTAAAGGCCTAACTTCTCTCAGTCACAGATGGAAGAGAAGCTGCTTCCCTTCTAATTTATTCTAGAACCAGGAAATTTCGCACCACCTAGATGAAAATGAATACAGTGTAGAATTTGCATATTTCTTTAAAAGACCCAGACCATCAAGCTAGAAGTTTGATGAACTGGGGCAGTAACATATGTTTGCATTTGCAGCTGAGGATGTCCTTAAATGTCTGAGAACGTTAATAAATTATCTCTAGGACCAACTCAATTCAACATTGCAAACAGTACATTCCTGGCCAAAGTATGAAATCCATTAACCTTGGCACATCCTTGGCATTACTTGTTGCTTAAAACAAGAGGGAAAAAATGACACAGTAGCCCTGACCAGCGTGCTCAGTGGGTTGGGCATCATCCTGAAAAGCGAAAGGTTGCCAGTTCGATTCTGGCCAGGGCACATGCCTGGGTTGCAGGTTCGGTCCCTGGTCAGGGCATGTAGGGAAGCAACCTATCCATGTTTCTCTTTCACGTTGATGTTTCTCTCCCTTTCTCCCTCCCTTCCCCTCTCTCTAAAAATAAATAAAACCTTTATTTAAAAATGACATAATATTGTTTGTCAATTAGGACAAAGTTTTAACAGTCAGCCAGGCTGCCATATCTGCCCATTGAGATAGTCTTAAAAAGAAGCATATATTCAATATGCAAGTTTATATCTAATGTTTTTTTTCACTTATGGCAGATTTAAGCATTTTCTCATGTTTCTATAATAAGCATTCATAATGTTTATTGTCTAAAATGGCTGCACATTATTCTGTTGAGTAGATCTGTACCATAGTTTTTTTAGCCATTCCCATACTGATGAACATTAAAGTTATTTACATTCTTTCTAGTTCTTATACATAATGTTGCCAAGCATTTTTTTTATGTTTTGAGGTCATTCCTTAAGATAGATTCTCAGATCTAAAATATCACTAAGTCAAGTGTTTGGCTATTTTTGAGGCTGGTATTTTTATCTCCAAGCTGTTTTCCGACGGTCTGCACCGGCGGGCTGCTCCCCGGCCTCAGGGAAGGAGAGTGCGCGTCTGAGAGCATTAAGTGCCCACTCGGCGGGAGAAGGACAGCCACCGCCATTTTGGTCACTGAAGACCCTGCTGCTCGCGAAAACGCTGATCAGTCGTATTTACAGTTTTGAGGTCTGTTCAGACCCTTTGCCAGTATTCATATTGCGTGAGCCTTTTCCTAGCCTTCTTTGAATATTTTAGACTTCTCTCTTCACAAACATAATTTTTACATAAGTAGGATTATGTCATATAGTCAGGAGTTTTGTTTGTTTTTAGTTTGAACACTCTGCTTTCCTCACCCTTCTACCTGGATCACTTCAAATGTACGTGGACTCCAGTTGGGAAAAAATGTGTTCCGATTTCTCATCTGTTCACATTACTAGCACATTTAAGACCAATAAGAGAATTAAGATATAGCAAAATAAAGTGCTGCCCTTTCTGTAATCACTTTTCAGGTTCTCATGAAAATTTTTGTTTGTGGGAATGGCAGAATTCAGTTCTTTTCTATCTCTTTGGTTTTTCTGCATTGGTTTGGCTGTTGGGTTGGGAATTCCAAAGAAGGGGGAGGAGGTGAGTCTTGTATGCGCTGCCTTCTGGAAAATTCCGAAAAGCCTTCCAGACTCCCACGTGGATGAGGAGAATCATAGCCTCCTCCCCTCGACTTCAGTTAAGGGATTCACAGATCTCACTGGGTTGCAAGACATCCCCCAAAGCTATGTGTTTTCTCCTCAGCATCTGGTCTTAAGTGAACCTAGGGTGTCAGGGCACTTAGCAGAGCCACTGGGGTCCTCAGCTTGTGGTTTGGTAACCCCCTGATGTCAAAGCACTGGTAAGTGAGTGTGGTGATAATGTCGTTTTTTCCAGACTAGCAGAACAGAAAGAGTTTTTGACTTTCTGTAGCTACTACTTTCCCCCAGCCTGTGAACACATTCCTATTTTCACCTTTTAGAAAACGGCCAGGCAAGCCAAGGAAAGGGGCCAGGTGAGAAGACAGTCTCTGGCAGCAAAGCACGGATCCGACATCACACGATTTTTGGTGAAGAAATGAAGTATAAAAATCTTGAATGGATGACAAATGGTTTACGCGTGGAGGAATGTAACTCAAGTTTTTTCGTGTTTGTCTAATATTTTAAGAGTGGAAATTTTCAGAAAATCAGTGATTCAACTTCCCTTTTCATATTAAATGCTTTTACTGTTCACTGCCTTTTTAAAGTACTTAACAGAAATCCTGAGATGTGGTACTAAGTATTTCTGTGATCTTCCTGATTTCATGCAGACTCTCAGTCATGTTTCAGTCAGGTTTTGTTAAGCCCTCATTCCCCCTACTATACCTTAATCATGGTATTATGCAAAGATGGTGTTTGAAAAATATAGTCTCAATTATTTGCAAATGCTGCTGGATTAGGATTGGTTCTGGACTGCTGTGCATATAAAATGGAACACTGCAAAACCATAAGGGAAATTTGGGAAGCAAATCATCATTATTCACGAATACTGGGCAAAGTGTGACTGGCCTGCTTAGTATGCAAGAGAGACTCTTGTTCACTAAATGCCTCCAAAAAGGGCTTGAGATACACATTTTGAGTGTTTCTTTTTTGTTGTATTTCTTAGCCAGCTGTCTTTATTGAAACAAATGCTTTTGAAAATAAGCTAAGTGGACCCCTGCTGTCTGTGGACAATTCAGGAGTTCTGAGTGAAATAATTATTAAAAATATTTAAAAATAAAATATAAAATGCCACTTAAACTTCAATTATTAGTTTGTTCTCATGCACAAAACTAGACTGGCTATCAGAGCACCTTTTCTATCCTGGTTATCGCTTTTTGTTTTTAAAATTCTGTCTTATTAAAAATGTATTTCTGGTACCTGTTTTAAAAGAAGTGAGGATGATTAAACATTTTATATCAAAGCGTGATCAGACTGAGATGTGTGTTTAAAAATAACGTAATCAATATAAAGAAGGAGAAGGGTGATGACGAACCCAAACCGGAGCACAGCCCTGTAACACGCTGGAGTCGTGAATGCAAAGAATCAGAACTACACAAAATACAGTTCGAGGGAGAACCGCGTTCACAGAAGACCTGTGTGTAAACACTGTGTGGATGCGGCCTTGTTAGGGACTCCCAGTTTTAATCAGTGTCTTACGCTTTACAGTGTAGAGGACTCGTTTTTAGAAAGATTAGACACATGAATTTCCCTTTTAGAGTTTTTATTAAGTTTGTAACTTTCACTGTATAAGATCAAAGAGTGCTGTTTATTTTACAAATTAGGTTGGGCTTCCTTTGGCCTTTTTTCTGTTTTGCTGGTCAGCCTCTTTAAGGTTTTCTGCCTCATTGCCAGGGTAACCTAGGATTCCTCACAGCTGAGAGCTAAGAGGTCTTCACACTGCTTTTCCTGCAGCACAGGGTGTTTGCAAGTGAGACTTCGGTCTAAGTAGGTCAGGTCTGAGTGGGGCTTGCTCTTTAGAGCAAACTAAGGTGGTGGTTCTGGGGCGCACATTTTCAGATGTAGGGACTATGTGATGGTTTGGGGTGAGATGACCCATGAAGGTGGTCAACTCTTGGCCAAATTTCAAAAATTCAAATTAAAAACACTGTAAGAACATTAAAAAGAATAAAATATGGATAAATTTAACCAAGGAGGCAAAAGATATGCATACTGATACTATAGACTTCAATGAAAGAAATTGAAGAAGACATAAATGAATGGAAAGATATTTTGTGTTCTTGGATCTGAATAATTGTTAAAGTACCTGTATTACCCAAATAAATCTACTGATTTAATGCAATCCTTATCAAAATTATGATGTAATTTTTTATAAAAATAGAAAAAAATCCTAAATTTTTTATGGAACTACAAGAGACCCTCTGATAGCCAAGGCGATCTTGAGAAAGAAGAACAAAGCTGGAGACATTATGCGCTCTGCTTTCAAACTATATTATAGAACTATAGTAATCAAAAAACACTATGGTATTGGCATAAAACTGATGTGTAGATCAATGGAACAGAATAGAGCCCAGAAATAAGCCCATGCATATATACTCAATGAATTTTCAGCAAAGGAGCCAAGAATATACAATAGGAAATGGATAGTTTCTTGAATACAGTGTTGGGAAAACTAGATAACCACATGCAAAAGAATAAAACTGGCCCCTATTTTATACCATACACACAATTCAAGACCTGAACATTAAACCTGAAGGCATAAAACCCCTAGAAGAAAACATAGGATCAAGCCCCTTGACTTCTGTCTCAGCTATAATTTGTTTTTAATCTGACCACAAAAGCAAAAATAAACAAGTGAGACAACATCAGACTGAAAAGCTTTTGCACAGCAAAGGAAATTGTCGACAAAATGAAAAAACAATCTTATTGTACTTTTAGGACTATAAGACGTACCTAGGGTTTAGAGGAGGAAAACGGGAAAAATTTTGAAGCAAAAAATGTAAAATATTTAATAACCTGTGACCTCACTCCACTGTCACACCCACCCCCCAGCGAGCCAGGTAAGCTACATTTGGACTGTAAGACGCACCCTCATTGTCCTCCCAGATTTGGGGGGGTGCATCTTACAGTCCAGAAAATACAGTATGTAATGAGAGAAAGCATTTGCAAAACACTTACGCAGTAAGAGGTTAATACCCAGTATAGAGGAGAAACTCATACAACTCAGTAACAAAAACACAATCACTAATCATCATGGAAATTCAAATCAAAGCCCACAATGAGATATCGTCTCATTCCTGTTACAACAACCATTATCAAAAACACAAGAGGAAACAAATGTTGGGGGGGGTGTGGAGAAAAGGGCACCCTTGTGCACTGTTGATGGGAATGCAAATTGATGCAGCCCCTGTGGAAAGCAGTATGGTGGTTCTGTTACAGGGTGTGGCCAAGAGGGGGGACCCCAAATGGACATTTAAAATGGGGTCCAGAAATCAAGGTGTTCAGAAAATACTAGGATGTCCTTCCCCCACCCCCAGGTGTGAGTGGAGGAAGGAGACAAATGGAACAGGCCCATTGAGAGCTGTTTTGCATAGCAACAGCCCTGCAGCCAACCTCTGGGGTGTGGTCATTTAACATAACTATAACCTTTGACTGGCTGCATAGATATGTTAAATAGCTGTGGCCATGCTCTGAGCCAGGGGAGTGGAAGTAACTTCCCCACCAAGACTAACTGGGGGAGGGGGGGGCAGGTCCCCCGAGTTACAGCGCCTGCGTGAGAGCTTGGGGATGATTGGCTCCATGACATGGGGCCACACCTGCCCAGACCCACGATGGCGACCAGAAAAGCTGGAAAGGACAGCAGATTGAGGGCAGGTGTGGCCAAGTGTGGGAGGAGTCGGAAGTGGGGCTGCAGAGGAAGATTGGCGCGGGATTTAAAAGCCCAGGCGCGGCAGCCATAGGGGAGTGATCCATGTGGCTTTTGGCAGAGTAGGAGCTCCCGCAGCCCTGTAGGGAGAGAACCACGCGGATTTGGCTGAGTACAGGGCTCCTGCATCTCTGTGAAGAGAGAACCACGCGGCTTTTGGCAGAGCAGAGGGCTCTTGCATCTCTGTGAGGAGAGAACCACGCGGTTTTGCCAGAGTGCAGACCCCCGCAGCTCTGGTAGGAGAGGACTGCGTGGCTTTGAGGTGCTTCTTTGGTCATGCGGCCTGGGAAGCAAGAGAGACTGCCTGGAAGAAGGGTGAAGGAACTCTTACCAGTAGGCCATGAGACGGTGCTGCATGGCTTTGGATTAACTGGAGATCCTGCCTGGACGGCGACACAGCTGATGGTGCCGAGAACCGAGAGAGGCCTACCAGCTGAGCACGGATTACTGGCAATAACCGGACACTGCCTGAGACTGGACTTCTATTTCCTTTCCTGAGATACGGTACCCCAGACTGGGCAAAGGGGGAAGGAAGGACTGTGTGTGTTTGTGGGTGTTTTAAGGGACTTTGGGATTTTGGTAAAGGCATTAGGTCACTACTTTTAGTCTGTATAGCACTAAATAAACGTTTCCTTTCCTTTTCACGAATCTCTGGCATTGAGAGATATCTTTCCTTTATGGCGGCGGACAAGACGGACCCGAGTC
The DNA here is from genome assembly GCA_004024845.1 of Tonatia bakeri. Classification (NCBI taxonomy): domain Eukaryota; kingdom Metazoa; phylum Chordata; class Mammalia; order Chiroptera; family Phyllostomidae; genus Tonatia; species Tonatia bakeri. The sequence continues at coordinate 32,603 of PVIA01011031.1, forward strand.
TCTTTCAGTAAGAGCATCACCGTCCCGGGCCCCCTTGTTTGGTTCCTGCTCTGTAACAGTTCCTCAAGAAATTAAAAATAGAATTACCTTATGACCCAGCAGCCCCACTTCTAGCTTTATGTGCATAGGAAAACAAAAGCAATGATCTCGAAAGGATATCTGTACTGCCATGTCCATGGCAGCATTATTCACAATAGCTAAGGCCTGGAAACAAGTGTCTTGTCAAAGGATGAATGGATAAAGAAAACAGTAGATGTACATAGTGTAATATTTTTCAGCTTGAAAAAAGAAGGAAATCCTGCAACTTACAACAACATGAACCTGGAGGGCATTATACTAAGTGAAGTAAGGCAAAGAAAGAAAGACAAATGCTACCTGTCATTGTAACAGGGTGCAGCCAAGAGGTGGGCCCCAAATAGGGATTTGAAGTGGGGCCCAGAACTCAGGGTGTCCAGGGAATATTAGGATGTCCTCACCACCCCCCACAGGTGTGGGTTGGGGAAAGGGACACATGGAGCAGGGCCATTGCGAGCTGGTTTGCATAGCAACAGCTTTGCAGCTAACCTGTGGTGTGGTCATTTAACATATCTATAACCTTTAACTGGTTGCACAGATATGTTAAATAGCTGTGGCCATGCTCTGAGCCAGGGGAGTGGAAGTAACTTCCCCACCAAGACTAACTGGGGTGCAGGTCCCCCAAGTTACAGTGCCTAAGTGAGAGCTTGAGGAAGATTGGCTCCATGACATGGGGCCATGCCTGTCCAGACTCACGATGGCAGCCCAGTAAAGCCGGAAGGATATGAGAGTGCTGGCAAGTGTAGCCAAGTGTGGGAGGAATTGGAAATGGGGCTGCAGAGGAAGACTGGCGCGGGGATTTAAACCCAGACACGGCAGCCCTGAGAGAGAGAACCACTCAGTCTTTAGCAGGGTGGGGACTCCCACAGCCCTGCAAGAGAGAATCACCATGCAACTTTGGCAGAGAACCGCCACTCAGCTTTGGCAGAGTGGGGACCCCCGCAGCTTTAGAAGGGGGAACCACCACCCAGCTTTAGCAGAGATCCTGGCAACACAGCTAGTGGTGCTAGGAACCGAGGGAGGCCTACCAGCCAATATGGATTACTAGGAAGAACCAGGGGCTGCCTGAGGCATGGACTTATATTTCTTTTCCTGAGATACGGTACCCCAGACTGGGCAAAGGGCGAAGGATGGACTGTGTATGTTTGTGGGTGTTTTAAGGGACTTTGGGATTTTGATGAAAACATTAGTTCACTACTTTAAGTCTGTATAGCACTAAATAAACATTTCCTTTCCTTTTCACGAATCTCTGGCATTGAGAGATGTCTTTCCTATAAGGCGGTGGACATAATGAACCTGGGGGGTTCCTTTCAGTAACAGTGTATCGTCCCAGGCCCCCCTTGTTGTTCTGTAACTGCATCACTTGCAGGTGGAATTGTAAAAAAAAAAAGTCAAAGTCATAAAATAGGAGAAAAGTAGTTACCAGGGACTGGGAGGTGAGGGAGTAGGCGGTGTTTAATAAAAAGGTGCAAACTTTCAGTTACGAGATGAACATGATCTGAGGATCTAATATGTAACATGGTGCCTATAGTTGATGTTTTGTATAATTAAAACTCACTAAGAGTAGAACATACATGTTCTCCCCCCCTAAAAATAGAAGTATGTGTGGTGATGAATGTGTTAATTAACTAGATGGTGGTCATTTTTTCACATTGTATCAAATCATCACATTGTACACTTCAAACATCTTACAATTTTACTTGTCAATTAGACCTCAATAAAGTGTAAAAAAAACACGGTGAGGAACCATGAACATTTGCTATACAGGATCTTGACAGACCCATCCCCATCCCTCCCTGCCTTGTCTCAGAGCTTGGTGTCCTGCCTCCCCTCCCAACCCCCCTTTGACCTACTTTACTTGAGGGTCGCACTGAGACAAAGCATTCTGGCTGAACTCACAGCTGAAAATAAAGGTAGACAGATCGATAATAGCAAAGACCTCAGAAGGTGAATAAATACTGCAGGGACATTCTAGGGAGGTTGCTCTCCCGTCCTCACAGTGTGGAAGAAGCTGCCCTCTATGGATTGCAAATGGAAAGTTCCAACAGGAGGCACGGATGGGGTCAGGGCAAGCACTGGACTCTGCAAGCAGAAAGAAGTGCCCAGTGCCCCACCCCCACCCCCGGGAAGTAAACCGCTGCTACCACACAGGAAATGGAGATAAAGTGAAAAACAAAGTGGGGGTCGGTGGCATGAAGGAGGGGGGCCCAGCTCTGAAAAACCTCAGAGAAGTTATAAAATGCAGTTTAGGCTTAGGAAAGGAAAGACCATTTCCAGGGAACAGAACTGGAAATGGAGAGTGGGGAATGACAGTTTGCAATATGGGAGCTGTGAAAATACACCCGAGCTGAGAGATGCAGTTGTGCTTGTCAGCTAGGCTGTGTCCTCACCCCCCGCTTGCGGGGTTCAGGCCACTTTGGCCAGGGGGCGAGGACTTCCTGAGCAGGGTGGCTCAGGCACCCACACCGTGCATGCCCAGCGTCAGCCTGGCTTGCCTTCCTGTTCACAGCCACTGAGGGCCAGTGATCTCCAGAAACTCTGAGGATCGACAAAGTTGCTCTTAGCAGCCCCAAAACTGTAGGGGAGATCTCATTTGGAATTCCTAAAGAAACCCACTCTCAGCATTAATCATAGCCTAAGGTACATTTCTCAGGGAGATTTTCCTGTGACAAATAAGCACTGTTCCACATTTTCTGAACTGTTGATGGGGAAAAGCATTTTCTGCCCACTGTAGGGACCGTTCTGCGTGGCATGGCCCAGCTCCCACTCAGACGCACAGGACCCACACCCACAGATAGGTTCTCCCATGAGGAATCAGGCCTGCAATGTGCCTAGGCCGCTTTGAGTCTTGCTCTTGCTAAAAACTCCCTCACCCCGAATTGAGGACATTTACTGCAATGCAACTTCCTAAAATCCATGCTAAACCTCCCAAGGATGAGTGTAACTGGTTCAACCACTTCCTTTTCATTTGCAGATATCCCTCTTCTGTCATGCAATTAGCAGCATTGGCTCCTTTGTTTTCTGTAAAAGGTAACCACCTAAAGTCAACCTGTGCATAGTAAGTGAGGACCAGCATGTAATGTGCTGAGAGACCCAATAAAGGCTGATCACAGTGAGGGCCAAGGTTTTTGCTCCCCTTGAGAGAAAAGCCATGTTGTCCCTTTTCCTCCACCAGACTCGGCAGTCTGTGTGAATGTCTGGTTTCATCCATATGATGTGGACACTGTGGGCCGGTATCTGCATCAGCCCATGTGTCTTACTAATAAATCTTCAGATTCTTGAGTGAAAGATTTAAGATATAGTTTCTCTGGAAATAAAAGCATGAAGCACTCTAAATTATATGTCAGCATCCTTGAGCTCTTCAGAGCAAAATGGAAAAATTGTGTTTACTTAAGGGCTACAGAACCGTGAACATCAAACACCAAAAACAGGTTGTGGAAATATTGTCTCACTTTGTGTTGCATATTATTAACCTGCCTCTCATTCTATGTTTGGTTCTTTTAAACTGGAAAATTGTAAGTTCCTGTTCACTGCACAGATCTATTTGAATGACCAACACCTAAAAAATGTTCCATCTCTCAAGTTTGTCAGTTGCTTTATATTGGTGAGGGTGCTTTGCCACGCTGATTGTATTTCTATTTCCTATGGAGAAAGGTCACCATTATTGAAATGCATTCTGGGTTCTGCTTTAACAGCTTTTCTCCTAGCTCTCTATTACTAAGTTGCTCTATCTCATTAATAAGTGCTAGTTTTTTTTTCCTAGAAACTATCAAGTGGAACACCTTAAAAATGTTGTTAATTAGCCCTAGCTGGTGCAGTTCAGTGGACTGAGTGCCAGCCTATGAACCCAAGGGTCGCTGGTTCAATTCCCAGTCAGGGCACATGCCTGGGCTGTGGGCCAGGTCCCCACAGGGGGCGTGTGAAAGGCATCCACACATTGATGTTTCCCTCTCTTTCTCTCTTCTCTCCCCTCTCTCTAAAAATAAATAAATAAAATCTTTAAAAATATATTGTTAATTATTCTGCATTTCCTAAAATGTTCATATTTCATGGTCTCTCTGCTCTTACACATTTGCCTTCCCCACACCAGAGTTCGCCATACTACAGAAACCCCAAATATCTGCATCTGTGTGGCAGCTACGGTCTTTTTAGGAAGGGTCTTTATTTTTCTTTCAATCATCACCCAAGGATACATCCACTGATTTGAGAGAAAGAGAAACATCGATTGGCTGCCTCCCCACACCCACCCTGCTGCAGTGGGGCAGGGGTCTGACCTGCCACCCAGGCATGTGCCCTGGCCAGGATTGAACCCCCAACCTTTTGGTAGGTATATGAGACAATGCTCCAACCAACTGAGCCACCTGGCCAGGGCTTAAGAAAGATCTTAATACAATTTTGGCAACCTATAAAATAAGCTTAAAAAAAATCACAGTGCCTGACCCTAGCAAGTTCTAGGCACACTGGTCTGCATAGATAGTTTAGGTAGCCAAACACACAGCGCAGTCATCTTGCTTGTAACTCCAGATTGCTGCCCTTCACCTTTAGAGCCACCTGTGCCATGCTGCAAAATGTTTGCCCCACTTTCCGCACAGCACTGCTTTTCAGTATGGTGTCTTAACTCATGCCTCAGCTTTCATCAAATGAGTATTTAAACGGACATAACATGACACATTGCTGTGCTGTTGTTGTTTTAAAAGCTGCTGTTAGGAGAATTGGGGAGGATAATTATTACTGCTGCTCTCCACACACCAAATTGGAAGCACTTGAGAAATGAGACTGAGTCAGAAAGATGAAACTCAGAATATCAATTTTAAGGTTAATAAAGTAGGGAGATCATGGCATGGATCTGCTCCTCAGTCAGGCTAACACTTGCAGACCCTGGGTCCAGGTCAGCACCCTCAGCAGCCCTGCTGTGCAAAGCAGGAGGCTGATCTATTCTGTGAAACCCTGTCCCACAGCCACTTGGCCTCAACTTGGGGTCAGTGACAGTAGGACCCTCCAGGCCTATCTTTAGGGCTTGTGTCCTTAGCTCATACAAGTGGCAGAGCAGAAAGCCCCAGTCCTGGGGACAGGCTGATCAGATAGACAAAGAAGGGGCAGGTGCTTTATGCTCTGTGCCTTCTCTGATATTTCCCAGGGGATTAAGTCACTCTACCTCCTTTGGGGAGGAGGGACTAAGGGGGCAGAGAGAGACCAGATGTTTTCCCTTTTAGCAACTTGAGGTGTGAGGAATAGGTCATGTTTCATCACTGTATGCCTTTTTTCTTACATAGCAAAAGGATAAAATTAGTTCCTAATGAATGTTATCCTGTCCCTGAACTGGAAATATATTCATTGGTTCCTAAACTCCCCAGGGGCATTGGAAGCCACCTACCACCCGAAATCCATGCCTGCCCTTGTCAGCCTGATGTGCGTCTCTGAGACCTACGTGACTGCCCTGTGGCTTGAGCAGCTCGTAGGTCAGAATGGCGCGCTTCAAGTGGTATTGACATCTTAGCAGTGAAGCCTTCCAGCTCAGTAATACAGAGCTGTTTATGTCTTCTTTAATTTATTTGAGCAATGTTTGTAATTTTTGGTTTATAATTCTTTCTTTGGTTAATTCTTTGTATTTTATTCTTTTTAATTTTATTGTAATTGGGATTGTTTCTACATTTGTTTTTCAGATTATTTATTTTAGTGCATAGAAAGGTATGAATTTTTGCAAGTCGATCTTGTATCCTGCATCTTAGCTGTATTTATTTATTAGTTCTAACAGTTTTGTGTGTGTATGTAATCTAGAATTTTTTTACATATAAAATCATGTCATCTGCAAACATAATTTTACTTTTTCCTTTCCAATATGGATGCCTTTTATTTCCTTTTCTTGGCTAATTGGTCTGGCTAGAATTTTCAATATTCTGTTGATTACAAGTGCCAAAATTGGCATGTCTTATTCCTGATCCTAGAAAAAAAGCTTTCAGACTTTCACTGTTAAGTACGATGTTGCCTGTGGGGCTTTTCATATAAGGTCTTTGTTATTTTATGTTGAGATAGTTTCCTTCTATTCCTAATTTGTTGAAGTGTTCTTATGAGGATGCTAAATTTGTCAGGTGGTTTTTCTGTGCCAATCAAGATGATCATGTAGTTTTTGTCCTTCATCCTGGTAAGGTGGTGTACTACATCAATTGATAATCGTATGTCGAACCATCCTTGCATTTCAAGGATAAGTTCCACCTGGTCATGGTGTGTAATTCTTCTAATATGCTGAGGAATTTGGTTTGCTAGTATTTTGTTGAGAATTTTTTGCATCAGTTTGCAACATTATACCTTAAGGAACTAGAAAGAGAAGAGCAAATGAAGACCAAAGTCAGTAGAATATAGGAAATAATAAGAGTGGAAATAAATAAAATAGAGACTAAAAAGATAATAAAAAAGATGAATAGAAGAGACAGTTCTTTATAAACACAATTGACAAATATTTAGCTAGACTTACTAAGGAAAAAAAGAGAAGACTCAAATAACTAAAATCAGAAATGAAGGAGAAGTTACAACACATACCACAGAAATGTAAAGGAATAAAATAACACTATGAAAGGTTATATACCACCACCAAATTGGACAACATAGAAAAAATGAACAGGTTTTTAGAAGCCTACAACCTTACTAGACAGAATCATGAAGAATGAGAAAACCTGAATAGACCAATCACTAGTAAGGAAATTGAAACAGTGATCAAAAAACCTGCCCCCCGTTTTCCTGTCAAAAAAAAAAAGTACAGAACCAGATGGCTTTACTGGTGTGTTCTATCCAATATTCACAGATTTTCTATCCCATATTCACAGATTGAGAAAGATAACAATCTTTCTCAAACTCTTCCAAAAAATTGAAGAGGAGAGAACAATTCCTAACTCATTTTATGAAGCCAATATTACCCTGATACCAAAACCAGAGCAGGACATCACACAAAAAAGAAAATTATAGGCCAATATCTCTGACGAGCATAGATGTAAAAATTCTAAACAAAAACTAACAAATTAAATACGACAACACATTGAAAGGATCATTTACCACAATCAAGTGGGATTCATTCCATAGATGCAGGGATGATTCAGCATTTATCACATTAACAAAATGAAAGATAAAATCATAGGGTCATCTCAATAGATCCAGAAAAAACATTTGACAATGTACATCCTTTTACAGTAAAACCTCTCAATAGAATGGGTATAGAAGGAAAGTACCTCCACATAATAAAGGAATATATGGAAAACACTCAGCTTATATCATACTTTTCCTCTAAGATCAATAACAAACAAGGATGCCTACTCTTGCTACTGTTATTCACCTGGTCTTGCAAGTACTAGCCAGAGCAATTAGGCAAGAAAAAGAAATAAAAGGCATCCAAGTTGGGAAAAAAGAAGTAAAACTCACTAATTTGTGGATGACATGATTTTATATATGGAAAACACCAAAGGCTCTACCAAAAATTCTATTAGAAATAATAAATGAATAGAGTAAATTTGGAGGATATAAAATCAATACATAAAAAATCTGTTGCATTTCTATATACTAACAGTATATTATAAAGAGAAATGAAGAAAATAATCCATTTACAATTTCAACAAAAAGAATAATCTGTATTAGAAACTTAACATAGGAGGTGAAAGACCTATACACTGAAAACTGCAAGACATTGTTGAAAGAAATTGAAGAAGATACAGAAAAAGAGGGAAAGATGTTCCATTTCCATGGATTAGAAGAGTGAACCATGTTAAAATGTCCATATTACCTAAAGCGATCTACAGATTTGATGCAATGCCTATCAAAATCCCAATGGCGTCTTTCACGAAAATGGAACAAAAAGTCCTCAAATTTGTTTGGAACCACAAAGACCTTGAATAGCCAAAGCAATCCTGAGAAAAAAGAACAAAGCTGGGTATCATACTTCCTCACCTTAAACTATACTCCAAAGCTATAGTAATCAAACAGTATAGTATTGGCAGAGAAATATACACCCCAATGGAATAGAATTGAGAGCCCAGAAATAAACCCACACATATGTGGTCAACTAATTTATGAAAAAAAGAGCCAAGAATATACAATGGAGAAAGGAAATACTCTTCAGCAAATGGTATTAGAAAATTGGGCAGCCGTATAGAAAAGAAGGAAACTAGGCCATTATACCATACACAAAAATTAACTAAAAATGGATTCAAGTCTTGAATGCAAGACCTGAAACAATAAAATACATAGAAGGAAACAGGCACTAAGTTTCTGGACATTGGTCTCAGAGATGTTTTTGTGAATTTGACTTCAAAGACAAGGGAAACAAAAGCAAAAATAAATTAATGGGACTGCCCCAAACTAAAAGCCTGCATAGCAGAAGAAACCACCAACAAAACAAAAAGGCAGCCAACTGAAAGGGAGAAGGTATTTGCAAGTGATGTTTCTGATAAGGACTTAGTATCCAAAACGTGCAGAACTCATACAACTCAACAACAACAGCAGAAGCAAGCTTATTAAAAAATGGGCAGAGGATCTGAACAGACATTTTTCCAAGAAAGTCATACAGATTGCCAACATGCATATAAAAATCTACTCAACATTACCAACTGTTATGTTAGGGAAATGCAAATGAAAACCACCTCACCCCTGTTAAAATGGCTGTTATCAAGAACACAAGAAATACCAAGGAAAGAGTTTCCTTTAAAAAATTAAGAACATAACTGCCATGTCATCCAGTGATTCCTCTTCTGGGTATTTATCTGAAGAAAGTGAAAACAATAATTCATAAAATTATATATACCACTGTGTTCAACACAGCGTTACTTATAATAGCTAAGCCACAGAAACAGCTTACGTGTCCACCAACAGTGAACAGGTAACGAACATGAGGTATGTACATACAATGGAATGCTTGGCTCCTAAAAAATGAAATACTGCCTTTTGCAACAGTATGAATGGACCTTGAGGGCATTATACTAAGTGGAATATGTCAGACAGAAAAGGACAAAACCTGTACGTTTTCACTCATATGTGGAATATAAAACAAGTAACAAATGAATTAACCAAACAAAAGCAAACTGATATACACAGAGAACAGAACGGCAGTTACGAGAAGGTAAGGGAGCACGAATGGGGCGATTTGGCTAACGGTGCTCTAGTACGTGGTAACAGAAAGAAACTAGACTTTTGGTGGTTAGCACACAATAGAGTGTACAGCTGTCAAATTATAAGTTATATACCTGAAATTTATATAATGTGATTAATCAGCTACTTCAATAAATTTAGCTTAAAAAGTATGTATTTTTTACTTACAAAACTTATCAGTTCAGATGGTGACATTTCAACAGTTAAAATGAAATGTAGTACTTCCAAAATAATAACGTGTATAACAGGAAAAAACTACACCACTTCAGTTTTAGAATTTAAATTCAAATTAATTAAAATTTGACAATAAAATTCATATCCTCCGTGGCAGTAGCCACATTTCGAGTGCTCAGTCGCCGTTTGTGGCAATGGCCACGGCCACCGTACTATTGACCACCACGGCTCTAGACACCCACCTCAGAACAAGGAAGATGTATGTGGTGGAGTTTGGTTTGAGTTTACTTTCTATTCTTTTTTTTAATCTTCAGCTGAGGATATGTTTATTGATTTTAGGGAGAGAGGTAGGGAAAAGAGAGAAATATCAATGTTAGAAAGAAACACCTATCAGTTGCCTCCCTTACACACCACGACTGGGGATCGAACCAACAACCTAGATGTGTGCACTGAATGGAATAGAACCCGCAGCGTTTAGGTGGATAGGACGATGCTCCAGTCGGCTGAACCACCTGGCCAAGGCACCTTCCATTCTTTATTGAAGTGCTTTCTGTTCCTTCCTTTTCCCAAATGCCCTCTGGATTAGGCTGGACCCTACCCTTGTAAGGCAAGCATGCAGTCTAGAGAAGGCTGGCAAGTGGCTGCTGAAACCGACGCCTCCACAGGGAATCCCTGTTGTCCTCTGAGAGACCACCACCCAGCACGCGAATGAGTGTCACAGCTTGCGCGCACCGGCTCCGGAAGGAACCGGAGTAGCAACAGCTGTGAGCAGCAACACTTTCACGCTCAGGCCGGCAGGGGCCTGTCACTTCTGGGTAGAAAAATGGTGCTGGCGGCACGTTCGGTGCCGTTTTACAACCCGGAAGGAGTCCCGCTCCTTCGCTCCTTCGCTCCTTCGAGGGGGTCATGCCGCGCAAGTCCACATGCTGGAACGCCGGCTGCTTCAAGGAAATGTGTTTTTAATATCCTTGAATGAGCGAGACAAAGAGAACTTACACGTTTTTTAGTTTTAGGGGTTTTTTGTTTTGTTTTGTTTTTGTTTTTTTAAGATTACTAACACAGCCCTGGCCGGTGTGGCTCAGTTGGTTGGAGCTTCATCCTGTACCCGAAAGGTTGCAGGTTCAGTTCCCAGTCAGGGAAAATACCTAGGTTGCTGGTTTGATCCCGTCCCCCATCCCCGGTCTGGGCACATACACACCCCATATGATCGTGGGTCTGGCGGCCTACGAGAGGCAACCAATCATGCTTCTGTCTCGCGTGGGTAGATGTTCCTCTCTCTCCCTCCCTCCCTGTCTCCCTTCTTCCTTTAAAAGCAATGAAAAAGATGTCCTCAAGTGAGGATTTAAAAAAAAAGATAACTAACGCAAATGCAGATTAAAGTCATAATATAACATTTAACATGCACCAAAGTAGTAAAATAATAATAATAATAATAAATAATGTGTTTTTGTCAATACCAAGAGCTGGCAAGAATACAGAACCCTCATCCAGAACTAGTGGGAGTAAATTTATTCAACCGCTTTTGAAAACAATTTGCCATCATCGCGTCAAGTTGAAGGCGCAGACCCCTCACCAAGTACGCACACTGGGAAAACCGTGTGTGGATGAGGACTCGCTTCCGAGATGTGCACAGAGCATAGTCTGTAGTAGTGAAACGTCTGAACAGTCCAAATGTTCTCAACAGAATGCACAAAGTAGATACATTCCACAATTAAAACCATACAGGTATGAAATTAACAGACAGATTAAACACATCAGCATGAGTGACATCAACGAAAGTGCAATGCAAGCAAGTCAGGAAGACTGCATATAGTATGATTTCATTCGTATTGTCAAAGACATGCAAAACTTGATAACGTGTTATTTAGGAGCATATTCCTATGTGGTAAGGGTATAAAGAAAAGCAAGGGAATGAATGGTTAACAGAAAACTCAGAGAGTGGTTACATTTTGGGGGAGTGGAGGAAGGGGCATGTGATCAAGGAGGGGCTATTAAAAGTTCAGTAATGCACCCTGGCTGGTGTGGCTCAGTGGACTGAGTGCCTGCTTCCAAACCAAAGGGTCACTGGTTGGATTCCCAGTCAGGGCACATGGCTGGGTTGAGGGCCAGGTCCCTAGTAGGGGGTGCATGAGAGGAAACCACACAGTGATGTTTCTCTCCCTCTTTTCCTCCTTCTCTTCCCCTCTCTTTAAAAATAAATAAATAACATCTTTTTTTTTAAGTTCACTAATGTCCTCGTTCTAAGCCAGGTTTCAAGTCGTAGGTAATCATTACCATCCTTTGTACCTTCTAGCATACACATATTTGGAAATCTGAAATATTTTGTAATGAAAATGGTATGTGACTTAGGTAAAAGAAATATTAGTAAATGTACTTTTATGTTGACTCTTTCTTCCCCTTTTTCATTTAATAGTTATATGTCCTGCAAGGGTTTGATGGATGAAAGATGGAATGGTGCCCTTCAAGAGCGTGCAGAACAGCAGGTTCAAAGAGCTTGCCTATCTGCTGCCCAATGCATTAAAACATCGTGACCTCCTCTGGGCTAACCTGAAGTAATTCATTAGATTAACTAGCACAGAGGCCATGAAGGGTTGGGTAAGTGTATTTGGGGGTGGCTTGTAAGAGGGGGGTGTGTAAGAAGGAGGCCTGACCAGTTGGTAAACTGGATGACCAGTTTAGACAGGTGGGTGGGATTCCCAACAAGCAGGAGTTCAAATTATGCTTCACCCATTACTGAAAATCAGCCCTGAATCTTAGGAATTGTTTGGCAAATAAAAGGCAAACATCATCTCATTTTGCCACCGGAACTGGGACATTTCCTGCTTTCCCTGTCCAGCAGTACTTGGCGGCATGGAAGTATCCCAGGGGAGCATCATGGGTTCACCCTTCGGTGTGTTCCTATTGTGTGTCCTGGTGTTTACAGAGCAGAGCAGACTAATCCTTGGGAAGTGCTGGCCTGCAGGCTACTGGGGGCATTGCATTATTTTATCAGTAACTTCATCATCCGGCATCCTGTTCCCTACCCCGCCAAACCGCCAGACACCGCGCAGCTGCAGGCCAGGCCTCGTGCCTCACAGATACACCTTTACGTGTAGGTATGTTGCTGAAGAGGCTCAGGAGCAAATGGATCTTAAAAGGAAGCTATCAAGATAACTGAAGAATGAAATATGAATTCCAGTGTTCAGCAAAGCAGTTGATAAAGTTCCCACTAAGACATTTGGTATATGAACCGTTTCACTGATCTGAACTAACAGCAACCAAATGAATCATCACAGTTAATTGACATGATTTCTGTCTTCCTTTGTCCTTTTTATAAGTGTTTTAATTAGAGAGCAGACAATTGTTTATAGTAAACTTCAGTTGGATAATAAGAGCCACTTAACAACTCAGGATGCTTTCCCAAAGAGTCTTCCAATTGTTCTTCTGAGGGAGGAGGGAGCATCTGATTCCCAGCCCCCTCCCTTTCCGGGAGAAGCCACCAGACGATCAGTAGAGGTGTAAATATCTTTCAGCTGATCAAATGGTGTCCTGCCAATAGATTTGTTTTGGTGTAATTTCTTGGTTACTCTTCCAAAGGAGAATGGTCTTTCTCCATGGGAACCTAGTGACATTTTTCATTTATTTCTAGAGCAGGAAAACAAAGGAATTATCTTCCTGCTGAAATGCTCCAAGAGTCCTAAGCCGCCTGTCCCACTGTGACCTAGCTGGCTCCCGGCTGGACTGGGCATTTGGTCAGCAGCCCAGCCCAGGAGGATGAGTCGTAAGGCAAAAGGCAACCTTCAGAATTGAGGCCAGCAATGTCAGGGCCTATTCCCATCCTCTCTCCAAATCAATAATGTTACAGAACAGACCCAAGGGGGTGTACGACATACTATTACTGGAAGGACCCCCCCCCAGTAGGCTCACTATGACCACTGCCAGAGGAAAGATGTCTTTCAATGCCAGAGATTTGTGAAAAGGAAAGGAAATGTTTATTTAAAGTTATACAGGCTTAAAATCCTTTAGAATACCCACAGATGCACACAGTCCTTCCTTCTCCCTCTGCCTTAATCTGGGGTTCTGTGTCTCAGGAATAGAAGCAGAAGTCTGTGATTCGGGCTCCTAGCACCATCAGCTGTGTTGCCGCCACGATCTCCAGTTAATCCAAAGCCATATGGCACCTTCTCATGGCCCACCAGCAAGAGTCCTTTCATCCCACTTCTTCCAGACAAAGTCTCTCCTGCTTCCCAAGGCATGTGGCAAAAGGGAGCACCCCAAAGTCATGGGGTCCCCACTCTGCCAAAGCCCCATGGTTCTCCCCTCACATGGCTATGGTGTCTGGGTTTAAATCCCCACACCAGTCTTCCTCTGCAGCCCCATTTCCAACTCCTCCTACAGCAGTTACACCTGCCAGCATTCCTGTATTCTTCCAGCTTTTCTGGGCTGCCATCGTAAGTCTGCACAGGTGTGGCCCTGTGGCATGGAGCCAGTCTTTTCCAAGCTCTCACACAGGTGCTGTAACTGTTACAGGGTGCAGCCAAGGGGGGGGACCCCAAATGGATATTTGAAATGGGGCCCAGAACTCAAGGTATCCAGAGATTCTAAGATGTTTTTTGACCTCTTCCCCCCCCCCACAGGTGTGAGTTGGGGGAAGGGGCACACAGAGCAAGAACATGCAGGGCAGCTTTGCAGCTAATCCATGGTGTGGTCATTTAACATACCTATAGCCTTGGGCCGGTTGCTTGAATATGCTAAATAGCTATGGCCATGCTCTGGGTCAGGGGGATGGAAAGGGACACCTCCCCCAGATGTGACTGGGGGGCAGGTCCCCTGAGTTACAGCGCTTGCGTGGGAGCTCGGAGGAGATTGGTTCCAGGACATGGGGTGACACTTGCCCAGACCCATGATGGTGACCAGAAAAGCTGGAAAGGACAGCAGATTGAGGGCAAGTGTGGCCAAGTGTAGGAGGAGTCGGAAATAGGGCTGCAGAGGAAGTTTGGCGCGGGGATTTAAACCCAGACACGGCAGCCATAGGAGAGGGAACCACGAGGCTTTGGCAGAGTAGAGGGCACCCACAGTCCTGTGAGAGAGAATTCACCATGCGGATTTAGTAGAAAATCGCCACTCGGTCAAGGCCGAGTGGCAACCCCGTCTCCCCACAGCTCTGTGGAGGAGAACCACGCGGATTTGGCTGAGTGGGGACTCCCGTGGTCCTGCATAGGAAAGAGTGGAGAAAGGACCACATGGCTGGAGCAGTGGAGAGAGGACCACACACCTTTGCCAGAGTGGGGACCCCCACAGCAGTAGTAGGGGGAACCGTCACCCGGTTTTAGCAGAGATTCCGGCGACACAGCTGATGGTGCTGAGAACCGAGAGAGGCCTACCAGCCAAGCACGGATTACTGGGAAGATCCAGACACTGCCTGAGACTGGACTTCTATTTCCTTTCCTGAGATACGGTACCCCATACTGGGCAAGGGGGAAGAAAGAACTGTGTGCATTAGTGGGTGTTTTAAGGGACTTTAAGATTT